>JAZHYW010000158.1:0-54768 GCA_037355805.1 Ixodes ricinus
ACTGGGAAAATGACTACGCCTAACCTTTCGCCTGCTTTCTTTCTCCGCTCTTCTCTCGTTGTCTTTCTCGTTCGCTCCCTCTCGGGACCGCCGGTGTCAACGCTGAAGGCACCCAAGGCCTCTACGCAGTTGCGTTTGAGTGCGTTTCACTGCGTTCCGGCTGCGAGAAACCAGGACATCCCTGCTTCTTATGTCGCGTGCCAAGATGATTCCTAGAATTGGATTCCACGTTTCTTACGAAGCAAAGATGCATCAGTGACTCGCTTTCGTTTCTCGACGCAGCGCAGTCAAACGCAAGAGCGTAGGGCCTTCAAAGTCTGCCGCGCTCTACTCCCGTCTTTGCAGCCCTTCTTCACACGGCGTCTTCGATAAAGAATGTTCGCATACCTGGATGGTCCAGTTCATGCTTCAGTGACGAGTCTTGCGACCTCATTGTTGACCGCATTCCTTTTCCATATTCTCGCGGCCGCCCTTTCTTCGTTGCACCATAGCTAAATAACGACCCATTGAATGTACTACATGTACAGTCGCCGCGGGAGTTAATAGCTCCACGCGAGCGCGCGTTTATTTCCGAGGGGCGCTCGACTGGTGACTTGCGATAAAACTAAAGATGACGTCAGGGCGAGTCCATGCGGAGTGGACGGGGAAGCCGCTCAATTCAAGGGAACCGTTGCTATCATCTGCCTGCGGGTGAGCGTAGGTCGAATGAAAATGGGAGATGATTCTGCAGAAGTTAGAAAATACGACGTATTTCCTTCTCTCTTTTCAAACTGCCGTGTCATTCGTGGTTGGCGATCTTGACTTCTGCAGAATCATCTTCCCTTTTCATTCGAACTACACTCAGGCGTGCGGACGTTCGGATGATAACAACGGTTCCCTTGAATTGAGACGGCTTCCCCGCCCACTCCGCATGGACTCGCCCTGACGTCATCTCTAGTTCTATCGAAAGCCACCAGTCAAGCGCCCCTCGGAAAAAAACGCACGCTCGCGTGGAGCTATTAACTCCCGCGACGACTGTACATTTTCGTAATATCACGAAAACCGAGCTCAATGCAGATTCACCTCGTTGATAGACGGAGTGTCGCAAAAGCCATGTCCAATATGACAGGAATTTTGCATATGGCGGATTTGCAGTCGCCGGAAAGCGCACAGTTTATGAGAACGTGGCATGGGCGTCGGCAGGGGGTGCAAAAGGGGCACTTGCCCCCCCCCCCCCCAAGCCAAAGTGCCTACCCCCTCTCTTCACCAGCTCTCTCGGGTACGGGGGATCGAATGGCGTCGCGAAATAGCTTTTTAGCAAACGGAGAAACCGAAAGCTATCCTAAAAATAAAATCCACGCACTTTTGTTTCCTTGGATCGTTCAGCAATAAACAAAAAAACGAAAAAGGTCTCCCCTCGGTCAGTTGCGATCAGCCGCGCCTAGCTGCCAAAAAAAACATAGGGAGGAACATTTACTTCCGAGAACACCGGAGTCCTGTGTTGTGAGGAATCACGGGCATTCGGGGGAAGGTCAGTAACATGCCCCAAAAACAGAGCGCCCCCCCCTCCCCTTTTCCGCCCCGCTCTCCGCCGCGCCCCCGACGGCACGAAGCGACGCGAAGTGTCATCCACGAAAGAGGCAACACAGATCCCGACCGCCCGCTGTGTTCGCCCCCGCAACGGTTTCCCTGTGTTTCTTACATCTCCTCTCATCCCCCTCCCCTTCCCCATCGCCTCCCCAAGTCAAGCTCTGAGCGGCTAGCCGCCCCAGTAAATCTGTCGTTGCAAGTCGAAAGCTGTGTCGTCTGTTTCGTCCTCTTGTGTGTTTCTATCGTTTTAAGTCAATTTAAATCACCAACACGCTCAAGTCTTTAATAGTCTTCTACACAGAGCGGGATTCTTCCAAAAAGCCCAACATAACAAATCGGCGTAGCTACGAGTTGGAGATAGTCCGCGTTCCCCCTTCTCCGTCTGCGTAAGGAGTGGAGCGAGAAGGGCCCCGGGGGAAGGAGGACGGGGGGGGGGGGGGGGGTAGCTTCGTCATTTGGGGGGGGGGGGGGTTTCGACCCCCAAACCAACCGCCACTGCTCACGCCAGTGCTCTGTTTTGTATATCTGCCTTTGGATTTTTCTTCTCCTTTGCCCGTAGCATGTTGCGGTCATGGGAACGGAGAAAAGGGGGTCAAAATCGGGGCCAGGCGTCCTCTTTTTGGACAATGCAGTTCTGCGAAACTCTGTTCGCACCATGTCGACAACGATACTCCCCCGGGCCATAACTCACGAGGAGAGGAGTGTCGGACCGTCCTCGTTGACACCACCGTGTTCACACGCGTGAAACTCGAATATCTGTGACAGGGTGGCACACTTTGCTGTTGCTGGCTCTCTCTATAGCTCCGCCGTGCTAGCTTTCCAACACAGATAACGCAGCTTTCAGATGTCTTTCATGGACCACAACCCGGGAAATGCTTCGAATTAATATTAGGAGCGAAGACAATTTTGTGCAGAAAATTAGAGTTGTAAATTTGAGCAGAGGCTAACCTGGGGTAGCTTTTAAACTTTTATAAACATCAAATATTGTTCAATATGGATATAAAAAGGTGTTGCTCATTGCTGCGACTTGCAAGTCACACGCAAGACAGTGCGTGTGACTTGCGTGCACTGTCTTGCTATTTTATTTGTACGGTACATTTATGATGCCAATACTTGTCTATAAAATCTTCGTGCTTTTTTATCTCTGAGAAAATTATAAACTAAGTGGGCTGTTTTGTTGTTTTGCCGCGACATAGACCATTTTTCTACTGTGCCTGCACATATTTATAAAAAAAAATTTTTACGTTGAAATTATTGATGCATTGCACTTTTTGAAATAATTGTTTCATAAAAGATATGTGTGTCTTGCAAGCTGTATTTAGCTCTTTCGTATTTTACTGTGGGCCCCCCCCCCCCCTTTTTTTTTCCCTTTGAGCTCACACGCTCAAAAAGGGCTGTAAGTTTGCGTTTGCCCCCCCCCCCCCCCCCCCGACAAAATCCTGCCGACGGCCATGGAACGTGGTGCGACATTTTTGCGGCTTCCCTAACGGCAATCGGAGTTCAGTACTGTTTCGAGTCCCGCAACAGGCGGGCGGGAG
The DNA here is from genome assembly GCA_037355805.1 of Ixodes ricinus. Lineage (NCBI taxonomy): Eukaryota > Metazoa > Arthropoda > Arachnida > Ixodida > Ixodidae > Ixodes > Ixodes ricinus. The sequence continues at coordinate 3,108 of JAZHYW010000158.1, forward strand.
TGGGAGGGCAGTCCTCGCAGACATTGCAAGGGACAAACGAAAAGCTTATGGGGCAGCCGCTTTTGTTAGGTTGTTTCTTTCCCGTAAGTATGGTGTACTATAGTTCTACAGGTTTTCCCGCTCATTTTAATCCAAGTGACGGCCAATTTAATCCCGGGGTCACTCAATTTAAACCAAGCGCCATACAATTTAATCCAAGCGCCACACAATTTAATCCCGGAGTCAGTCAATTTAATCCAAAATATATATACATGAACTTATTGTGTTCAGTGGTCGTGTTTCGCTTACACATTTGGTAACTTAGAATAATTGTTTATACAATTAGAATTTTTAGGGGGCAATTGATAATTTGATTACCAATGTGATTACTTTGAGTTACTAGCCCCACTATTGACGAGGCTTAATTGATATGTTGGTTACTCTTCTTAGAGCGCAGCTCTTAGGCACCCGTTAACTGCTTGAGCGGCGTCGGTGTCGGCGGCGCCGTCGGCATAACCACGCGGTGCATGATGGGTAAATTCCTCCGCTAAATTTAGCGGAAAAATTTCCCCGCTAAACCTAGCGGAAAATTTTCCCCGCTAAATCTAGCGGGAAAATATATCCCTCCGGCACCTCCGCATCCAATAGCGTCCCATCGTTTCCGTGACGTCGTGGCCAACGCGGGAGAGGGCGTTTGCCTTGCTTTGAATATTTGCTTTATCTTGCGACCTTGACTTGGCGTTGTGGAAGGCATGAGGACAGATTAGAAGTCGTTTTTGTTTCCGATGGAAACAAAAACGACTTTCGGGGGATTAGCTTCCCTCCGTTGAATACAAAGGCCACTTTCAGGGGCTCGGTTTCCTCTCCGATGAATACAAAGGTCACTATCTTAAAAAGGGGGGGGGGGGGGGGAGTCGGGGTCGGAGACAAGTTGGCATCACTATTCATTGAATTATCTATTCATTGAAGCGGAACAAGGGGTGTTTCCAGGGAACTATTCTTTCGCTAGATTTAGCGGGGAAATTTTTCCGCTAAATTTAGCGGGGGAATTTACCCATCATGCACCGCGTGGTTACGCTGACGGCGACGGCGACGCCGCTCAAGCAGTTAACGGCTGCCTAAGAGCTGCGCTCTAAAAAGAGTAACCAACATATCAATTAAGCCTCGTCAATAGTGGAACTAGTAACTCAAAGTAATCACATTAGTAATCGAATTATCAATTGCCCCCTAAAAATTCTAATTGTATAAACAATTGTTCTAGGTTACCAAATGTGTAAGCGAAACACGACCACTGAACACAATAGGTTATATATGTATATATATATATATAACTGACCCAGGGATTAAATTGTGTGGCGGTCGGATTAAATTATGTGGCGGTCGGATTAAATTGTATGGTGCTTGGATTAAATTGAGTGAACCCGGGATTAAATTGGCCGTCACTTGGATTAGAATGAGCGAGAAAACCTGTAGTACACCATACTGTCAGGGACCCCAAATGTGTTTGACCTACTCGGGGATTAGCTTGTCGCTAAAAATTCCCACAAAAGGGTATTTTTCCTCTCCCGTCAGTGGCCTCCACAGCGCTGCGCCGAACTGGCAAAGAATCCGCATCAGCTCCTGCCGCTCTGGCAGTCACGTCATCCGTTCAAACCGCACACTTTCCTTCCGAAACGGGCAGCGGAAGTCAGGCTGCGGTCTCCGAAAGGCCGAAACCCCTGACAGACCTCCACCCCACATTTTTTTTTTCATGAATATTTGCAGCGCCGTAAGGCATTATGTGACGGATTTTATAGGGTAAGTCGGGATGTAAACACTTAGGGCAGGGAGAAACATCTGACACGCTAGAGAAAACAAGCCACGTTGCAGTGTGTTATGTTCCAGACAACAAATGAAAAATGAAAAATAAAACCTGTTCTTTTTTTACAGCGGAGCTGTTAAGTTTCCCCAGGATCGTGTCCGGTCAGGGGCGGATTTAGAGGGGGGGGGGGGGTCCGCATGTCCTGACCCCCTTTTGATTCCTGCATGTGTAAAATTTAGGGCTGGAAACGAGGGAGAGAGGGAGGGGTTCCTAAACATATGGTGCGCTGACCCCCCCCCCCCCCCCCCCCCAGGAAATTCCCGCATCCGCCCCTGTGTCCGGTACCAAACAAATGTCGACACCCGTGGCCGATACAACACTCTGGTTGCCGCCGTCGCTCATAGATGGCGGTAGCTGTCCAGACTGTTGTGTTTGCCGGTTGTCTGCTTGCCGCCGTCGCTCATAGATGGCGGCAACATTTCTTCGGGAGGGAGAAGAGCGGGAACGGAACGAGAGCGGCGATGTGCGCAGCAGCGCGAATAGTTTCGCAACCGCCGCTTCAGGATTCCCTTGCGAAAGAAGAGCAGATCGCTCGCCTGGAAAGCCACCGCCGAGAACAGAAGCTACAGCTCCGCTGCGCTGCTCTTCCTCTTCACCAGAGTGGAAAGGCTGAAAGTTTTTTGCCTGCACAAATCATGTCAAACCTTGGTTCCGGCGCAGCACAAATCTGAAAACGAATTGCGATGCCTAGATACTGCCCCGACGTTAGGTGGAGATGCCAAGCACACGTCAGATCGTCAGCTTTTCAGAGGCAGCAGTGGCATGTCCCTTTATTGTACTTGGGTTAAAAAATTAGCTTCCAGTTATCCGTGATCGCAAATCTTCCGTAGGCAACAAAGATTGTGATGTAAAGAATAGAAAATAATTTGCGACCTTCAAGTTGATAAGAAAAAAAATGGTTTACAACACTGATATCTTATTTTACTTTTTTTATTAAACAATTAGACACCACAAAGTATTAAAAAAACATGTTATGCACTTTTAATTTCTCCCACTTAAAATTTAAAAAGAACTTCCACCTCAATCAAATTTAGGTTAAGACACTACCAATCTTTTTTTATTTGTCAGCTCGCACAACACAAGAACAAAATAACACCAGGTAACAAATTTCTTTATTAATATATTATTACACATGCGCAAAAGTGCACCAGAACTAGTAGATGCTCAAAATATGAGCTTAGCAAACAATAAATACAAAACCTCAAACTGCTCCACAATGCAGCTACATGTGTCAAGGGACAATTCTAAGTGTCATCCTCCAAAATTTTTCACAGTGCTACTGTACGCTTTGAATCAACCTCAAAATTTCAGATCAAAAAGTTAATAATTCAGAAAAAGTTAAGAAGCTAATACTCAACAAAGAAGGTAATTATGACTCAACAAATCAAAAAAATATTTAGCACGAACCATCAAAGTAAACATCACATAGTAAGGATAAATTTCCAGAGAGCATACCTCAAAACTGGGGGCAAGTCCTATCAAAAACAGAAGAACTGAAACTGAAAAACTGAGGAGCAAGTAGCATAATATGCACATATTTTCAAAGGCACAAAAGAAATTTACATCGAAGATCCTGAAAGCAAAAATCTCTGAACAGGCACCTTTCCAAGTACTCGCAAAATTTAAGCACAGAATGAACTCTGCAAATCAGCGGCTTCATACAACTTATGGAAATTATTAAACAAAGGCAAAAGGCACAGTAAAACATGACATATGCTGAGCTTTCTGGCATCTTCTTCTCTGTCCCCGTGTTTTTTTAAGTATAGTGTTTGAAAAGATAAAATGTGATGAACTGTTCAAAACATAAAAAAAAAGAATAACCTACAGGAGGTCAGAAATATATCTTAAAAGTATAGTAAGGCATACACTATAGGCAAACATCTCAGATGGCATGTATGCCCTCTGAAGCAGGGAGGAAAAGTCTTGGCCCCATACATTTGAAAGACCTCCAGAAAAAGAAGATACGACAGAATCTCGTGCAACATGCCACATTCATCAGATTGAAGGTCAGCAAAAGGCTTGTACCTTCCCATAAATCTGAGAGTAAACCCACCAACACAAAAGTCCCATCCCCACACAAGTTCACTAGCACCCAAAAGAGTCACAGAAACTGGAAAGATGACTAAAGCTTAGTCCAATGCCAAACAGTGCTTTCCTTTCCATCTGTAGCTCGCATTATTTCTTTATCTGGACGCACAGAGAACAGTGAACTTTGGTAAAATCTGTGCAAACACATTATTGCATGCAAGTGCTGTTCTGTTTCTTGGCTGCACAGTGGACCCTACAAATAGCACAGGCAGGTCGTACTGCTAACAGGGTGCCTGCATGACACAGGCCAGTATTTATACATTTCACTTAGATCCATTGAGAATTGTACCATTTGCTCATTGCAGACCCCATCATAACACTATGCAGCCTCGAAGGAAAATAAAATACAGAGTGCCCACTCATGTCATACTGTCATCCCCTGATGGAACTATCAGATTGATTGATTGGTCGCTGTAGTGCCCGTTTCCCTTTCGGCAACTCTCCAACCCTCATACGTGCAATCCCACAAACCCGACTGCCCAATGCCGATCATAAATCCTACTTTCACTCATTCCCAACGATTTACAATCTTAAGCTCAAAGCATGCCGAACGTTATCTGTAACTCTAGCTAAACTTTTTACAACCGCCTTTCGCAGCATCATGCTTTGACGGCGCTGTAATTTTTCGATGCAATTGCAAAATGAGTAGATGTACTGTCAGGTACAAATAAAATGCAAATGATGGAGTGAGTGGCCTTCAATACACACTGTGCTACCTGGAGGCCTCTAGGAGCAAAACTACAGAGTAGAGAGGAAGGCTGCAAGGGTGTGCCCACTGCAGTAGGCATACTCACCCTCACCCAGCCCCCATCACCACTCCACAGTTTCATCAGCCTCCAAGTATTGCAGCATGTATCTACGGTCACACGCTCTGCCATTCACATTTCATTCGTTCCTGATGATAAATACCTTCATATCTATTCAGAGATCAAGTCGTCTGCTTCTTGTGCAGGGGTTGCGGTGACATTAGAATGACGCCGAGCTTCGATTGGCTTCGATTGAAAGGATAGTAGATAGACATCGATGCTAGATGCCTTGAGGTCTACCCACTATTTTTTTCAATCAGCCAATAAGAGCTCGGCGTTCTGACATCATCGCAACCCCTGTGCGAGGAGCAGACGAACTTGAGCTCCGCATAGGTTTTCATCATCTGGTGCCATCACACCATTGTGCAAAAGCACGAATACTCAAAGCAGGTATTGCCAGTCAAAACGTGAAGTTGCGAAAGGAGAGCAGAAAACATTTCCTTCAAAACGTCAAAGCGTCTTTTTTTTTTTTTTTTTGGTGTATACGTAGCCGAGAAATGTTGCCTTCCTCGACAAAATCTGCAGCCTGTTCCCTGCTACTTCTTACACCGAGGGAGTGGGTGCCACGAGACCCCGTTTGTACAATTCAAATGAAATGCCTGGCTTTGAGACGGAGGAAGCGTCAGTCGTCTGCAATCAGGGGCACTGTGTCCTTGAAACCCTGCTCGTCCGCGCTGGGTAAGGATTGCTCGCCGAGGACCTCATTGCAGGGTGCTTCCATATTGCCTGAAGGGGGGTGGGGGCAGGACGAAACACCTCAGATGGCAGACACCCAAAGGACGAGACAAGGCAAGAAAAGGGAAAGGACAGAGCACTGCACAGTAAAAGGCTGTTTGCACAGCAGACACCAATGTCAGCATTCTTTTGCGTGCACATTATTTTCGGCTGATGGAAATGGCATTTTTCAGGGTCGCTTCCGTGCGCAATTTAGCGTCGTGAGACTTTGGGAAAATTTTAGCCTGCCTCTGGAAATGGCTTAAGGGGGACACTACCTGGGAATGTCAACTTTTGAACCGCTCACTTAATCGGCGTGATATTTTCAGGTGGTGTTCGCAGCCATATAGAAGGAGGGCATGCAAAGCTTCAGCCCTGTGAACCAATTTTATAGCCCCAGAACGAAGTAAAGCATAGCTTTGAATGGAATCTGCTCAATAAATCTATCGTTGAGAAATGGTGTTGATAACCACATATTTTTCTGGTGGAATGCATACTGGAATACCTGTTGCTGGTTACTATGAAAAGAAATTTAAGAAAATATGCATTTTCAAATTAAAAAAAATGTATGAAAAACATTTTTTTTTACATTTATTAAATTCTGCAAATTACAATTTTTCATAATAAAGGAACATGAACATGCAAAATATAAGTTCATAGTAACCGGCTCCATAAAATTTCGGCATATAAGCGGCAAATATTAAGTCTCTCGATAGTTTCACACTGAAACAACTTTTTTAAGGAGGGATTTATGAAAAAAAGGTGATTGGAGAAAAACGCAAAGTGCTCGAACCTCTACCTTTTCTTTAACATTAGTGGACTGAAAATAATTTATAAAGAAATAACTATGCACTGTATACAAATGAAACTTTCCGGGAATACTCTCTAGATGTTGGCGGCTGTAAAAAGGAATCTTTCAAAATCAACTTTTTTGCAAAATATGTTTTTTTTCTGGGTAGTGTCCCCCCTTAAACGAAAGCCACCTGACCTTAAGCATGCGAGGGCAGCTCTACAATAATCTTAAAGTGATTGACGGGGCTGAAAGACGTCATCTCCATCCACCAAAAATGATGTGCACATGACAGGATGGTGGCATGCACGTCTGAGAGCAGGCTTTCAGACAGCCAAAAATTCACAATACTGACTACCAGTACTACTGCAGGCTGTTTAATTCAATTAGGTTTCCAATCCGACTTTAGCCACATGAGGGCAGCTCTATAATAATCTTAAATTGATTGACGGGGCTAAAAGATGTCATTTCCGTCCACTAACAATGATGTGTACGTGACAAGACGATGGCCTGCACGTCTGCAAGGGCAGGCTTTCAGATAGCCAAAAACCCGTAATATCGATTACCGGTACTATACTGCAGACTGTCCAATTCAATTTAGGTTTCCAATCCCCCAACTTTATTGTGTGTTAAGTGTATGTCAGCCTCTACTATAGTTAACCATTAAAACTTTAAACAGTTGTGCAGTGCAATGCTCCTATGCAGTGCAATAAAAAGAACAAGTGTAGATTACAAACCACCACCAAAAGGCACAGAGGTTTCAGCCGCGAGTATTCTGAAGGGGCCACAGGACGAGGGGGATGCTTTTAGAGGAGAGTAAAGACAAACGCTGAGACAGCATCCGCACCCCCAACCAAGCAAACAACATCACGCATCCAAAAATGCAAAGCAGTGGGGGCCCCGTGCCAGTTTGCCCTCCCTCAACGAAAATCTTGGTTGCATGGCAGATAAACCGTGATACTGACGAGTGAAAGCCAGAAAGCGCATGCTGGGAGGTGCAAATAGAGAGCTCTTTTCAGCCACCTCAAAGGTGAGGTGCAGCAGAAATTAGTCAAAACATACATACACATATGTGGGTATAAGAATGATCAACATACCTGCAAATGTCACAAAACAATAAAAACAAAAAATTAAAAAATGAAATGTCAAGACACAAGGATGGTGCCTGTTTTGGCCAAAATGGCATATTCCATGATCGAAATTACCTCCGCTCCTCAATTCAACCACAAACCTACAAAACATTTTAATTTTCCACAAACCTAGTGCTTTCTTTGTTTATGAAACCCTGTGTGCAAGTAGAAGTATGAGAACCGCCAGAACTTTTTGCGAAAAGCTCTTGCAAATTTGGTGGTCTTAAAACACAGATTATGATCTGTTCATCCGCATTTTCGGACCGGCAGCGTTGCCCCTTTCACACAAGTGAAAACTTCAGCTACACCCTTACACTAACCACGTGCTTCAAATCTTTCTAACATTGATTAATTTAGTGGTTTTAGATGATGCTGAGCAAGTTTCTAAATGGAACCATATGCTCATTTTCACTAATTAAAAAGTTAACTGACAAATTTTAATTAAATATTTCACTTATCGTGACAATTAGCACTCTGTAGTTTGTCTTCCTGGCCGTGTAACTCACCTGCACAAACTGCATTATTCTACCTTTCACTGCTTTTTTTTTTTAATAAATCAGTTTGAATTAAAATTAAACACCCTACATGGTACTTCATTCCAGCTTGCTAGGACTGCAGTGATGGAAATGGCATTTGACCTTTTAGAGCAGTTTCTGCAGCAGGCAGAATATTAGCTTGAGCAGCCACCGATGCTTTTGGAGCAGATGCCGACATCTAGTAGCACATCGCTTGAAAATGAAAAAGCAACTGCATCGCTAAACGAGCTCTTCTTTGATAATGACAGAGGGTTCCTCTTCATACCGGAGAATATTACTCATTACCTTTTGTAATAAGAGTAGAAAGGGTGCAAAAGGAACTCAGCTTTCTTTTTAGAAACAAGGCTCTGGTCAGAATAGGTTCCATTTACAATGGGTATTAGAAAATGGTCGAATAATGAATTGTAGCGCAACACTTTAATTGACATAAAGCCTCACTCCCCTCCCCTTTTCCACTCTCTAATATATTTATCCCATAAATTTAGTTCCTCTAAAATTCCAGCCAAAACCAGCATATCCGCCAATATGTCTACCAATAAAAATGCTTTATGAACCCACCAAACTCGAGACCGCCCACAAATATTATGATAGCCTACACTTGTACTTTAAATGTGACACTGCCCTTTAGCAGCGTTGGAACCAAAGTTGAGTCAAAGTTGGCCGCTCTTTAGATCGACAGCTGCACGGGAACTACTTTGACTATTGTGTCTCTTTAAATATAGGCCCGCGTTTTTGTTTCTTTTTCTCGTTCACAGAGAGGTCATCATACAATCAAGACCAAAAAAGTACTGAACGCAATTTCCCAGTTAATCATGCCAACCCAGGCGCTCCCCCATGTCAGTTGCTGCTCCTAGCACTCTGGTGCAAAGCCGTGAAGCTAGATGCGCGCTCTGGTGCGAGGCGGTGAAGGTCAATGCGAGCAGCTCAAGTGCCACAGTACTCTGAAGCCACGGCACGGAGGCATGTGGCAGACGTGATAACCAAGTGATCTCGTAAGGAGCACAAGAGTCTAGTTCTGTCTTACCGCAGTGTCCGCAATTCTACTATTTTGCAAAGCTGTCTCGCAACTTTTAGCTCCCGACATCCCAATGTCGGCGATCGACCAAGCAGGGCACCAACCGGCCAGCGCGGTCAACGAGAAATTTTTGTTTCACCTTAAGTCAAAGCACAGCTGACGCTACAAGCCAGTGGGATCAATCAAACAGCGTTAAGGTGCAACATTGTGGCATTCGTCATCTTCCCAGACATGTTCCTTCATCAGCTAGACCAATTAAGTGCAGCAAATGTCTCGTGACTTGTGCTTTTAGTGTCATTGTTTTTGGTTGTATGTGCTCGAGCCTTCAACTAAGTTCTGACCTAAGATGCGAAAAACTATACTGTGAATAGAAATGCTCTGAAATACATTTGTATAATTTTTCTTTCGTCCTACTTCTCTGAATACTAAGGTAAACCAATAACTAAATATTTTTCTTTTTTTCTTTGTTGAAGCCCACTCAACGCAGGCGTGGCGCAGATCTTAGCAAAAATTGCATTTTGGCTCAAGACGTAGCCGATTTTCGTTCGTGGCACAATTTGGCGCAAATGGCAGAGCACTTCCATCACTGGAACTGACCCTTTATAATGATGTGATCAATACGGCGACGAAAAAGGAAGAAAATCAAGGGATATTAAGAAAAAGAAAGAGAAGAAAAAGGAAAACGGGGAGGGAAAACGACAAGGTTTGAGGCGGCGAGCGGACGAATTCGGAACCGCTTGGCTCCAAAATATACCGGTGAAGCTGTCATCCACAGAAGTCTGCCAACCTGTCCCCACCGTCAACACTGAACGGCAAGCCTGGCTCAAGAACGCACCGGCGAAGCCATCGCAGCTAGTGGTCAACTGGTCACCATCTGTACGCTGGCAGTTGGAGTCAAACGAGACCGGCTTTTGCAACCAGGGAAGCGCCTAACACCAGCATAAACCAGTGCCAACCTTGGCAAGTCGAACTGTGGACATACGCTCTTTTATTTTATTTCCTTGCCAATAAGTTTCTTTTTCTTCTTTACCTGGATTCGCAAAGAAAAAAAAATTAGTCGCAAATATATTTCTTGAATGTCGAAAATCAGGTGGACCTCTCAGCTTCCTTTCTTTGTTACCATAAAGAACCTGACAATAACTGGCGTCCGAGACAGGACGCTGATGATCATCCGTCTCGTTTTTGGTGCAACATATAACTTATAGATTTAAAGGAGTTGATGGCCCTGGGTGAAAAACTGGGGACCACAGGAACAGAATTGGGGACATGGGTTGGTCAGGAACGAGCTCGGCAAAGAGAGGACAGAGTAGCAGAACGAGAAGCTCTGTAACAGAAAGCAGAACTGGAGGAAAGAACAGAGAGGACGCTCCAACTTAAGCTTAGGATGATTGAGGCCAAGGGGACTGCAACTGACAGGCATGGTGCGGGCGTCGGTGAAGGACCCCGAGGAGCTACTGCGTCACAGTACCTCAGTCCTCGTAAACTAATGCCCTCATTTGACGACAAAAGAGATAACTTGGATGCATACTTGAAAAGATTAGAGGTTTTAGCAATGAGACAGGAGTAGTCAAGAGTAAAATTGGCCACTGCATTCAGACTGTGCATGGTGGCTGAGGCCCTGAAGATATTCTGAAGGATGTCCCCAGACAACTCCTTAGATTGTGAGAAAGTAAAGATGGCGCTCTTACAAAGATTTGACTTTACACCCGAAGGATATTGCAAAAGATTTCGAGAAAGCTCTCCAGATAACGGCGAGACAGGCAGCCAGTAACGCCACGAGACAAGAGGGATTATTCAATAGCTGGGTGGAGGTGGGCTTTCGTCCCAAAACGTACAGCGATCTGCGGGACCTTGTAATCTTTGAACAGTTTATCAAGGGCCGTCATTCAAAGCTGGCCGTGTTCCTCAAGGAGCGAAGTTGCAATACACTTCCTTTGATGGCCGCGGCGGTGGATAAGTTTATGAAGGCGCACAGGCAAGACAATCTGGCTCACTTCAAGGAGGACCATAGCCAAAGTGACAATCATAGAATGAACTGCCAAGTAGCAAGCAGGAAACAAAAATCAGATGTTTCTTGAGCGGCAGAGTTGGTCACAGAGCAACCGATTGCTTGTCTAGACCAGAACAGCGACACCGAATATGTCAGATTTGTCAGAGATCGGGACACAATGCCAAAGCATGCTTTCAGCGGAAGGGAGACAAAACTCAGCTCTCATGCTTTATGGTATCCGAATCTGGAAGCACAGAATGCGTGTTTGAAGAAAGCCACATACATAACGTCGAAACGCACAATATGGAGCATAAAAACAAACCACTCGTGAGTGTGGTGTATGAAATAAAGGAGCAACAACTAAAGGGATGCATGCCAGTGGAACATGAACCACTAGATGGACAACTTGCTAAGGTGTTACGAAATACTGGCTGCCATACCGTTATCGTGTGCAGAAAGTTGGTTGTTCCTCAGCACCTGACGGGCAAACAACGCAAAGTGGTCCTAGCAGACGGAACATGCAGGTTATTACCGGAAGCAATCGTTAAAGCAGCTTCTCCATATTTTACTGCAGAGGATGTTGCGAAATGCATGGATGAGCCACTTTACAACGTGATTATTGGTAACGTTCAAGGAGCCAGGGATGTGTTAGACTTCGATCCAAATTGGAGAAGTGAGGATGAGACTGAAGCAGCAAAGATCTTACAATTTGACAAGAACATACTCGCCACATTGAAGAGCCATGTTCCTGCTACTCCAAATCCCAAACCCAGCCTTGGGATTGAAGATGTTACAAAAGACGTCCTTGAAAGAGAACAGTTGAAAGATGCGTCATTAGATATCTGTCGCGGAAGGACTGCCGATTCTCACGTGACAAAAGGGGGTAACACCTACAGTTTTTATTTGAGTAAGAGAGCCTCAGCATTGGGATGAATACTTGGCTCCGGTGCTCTTCACCTACCGCGAAGCACCACAGGCGAGTTTAGGCTTTTTAGTGCGAATAGCATTCTTTGGATACTTCACGCACTTTTCGTCTATGTATCTATCTATCTATCTATCTATCTATCTGGCTATCTAACCTCTTACGCCTGCGGGTCGATAAATAAATAAAAAAGACCGGCGCCGGCTGGGATTCGAACCGTTGACCCTTTGATCAGCAGGCAGACGCGCTAACCACAGAGCTATGAAGGCAGTCATTCAACCCACTCTAATCGGTTGTTTATATATTTACCATAGGACGCCCTTTACAGCGCTGTCACAGCTACCGGTGCGCGCGCGTTCCATGCACGAGGGCTCATTCCTCTCTCGTGAGGGTGAGCACGGCCGCTACATCACCCTCTCCCCGAGCGCGGGAGAGGGTGAGCTAGCGGCCGTGCTCACCCTCACCCGTTGGTTGAGACTATACTTCGTTTCAGCTTGGGTCCAGACGCAGCCGATGCTAGAAGCACGAGCGTGTGGCCCGGAACAGTGCCTCTACTGCACGAGCGCGCGTGCTTGGCAGGGACGCTGGAAGCCCGGAGCTCGTGCTTGTAGCATCGGCTGCGTCTGGACCCAAGCTGAAACGAAATATAGCTGAGACGCCAGAAAGTCTGGTCGGTACCATTTTGAGTGTTTGTGCGTATGGCGCGTGCTTTGCTCGCCTTCCTAAGTGACACAAACGCACGTGCTGGGCTGCGGAGATCGTGCGCAGGGCTGTGAAAGTGTCAACAAATTTAGAATCGCCTCAAGAGTGGGCTGGCGTATCTAGAGTGTGCCGGCCACCTGACGAACGCGCATAACTCCGCACCGTTTGATGCTATTCGCATTAACGTAGATAATCATTCCCAAAGGATGGGTTCTGCTGATTTTCTCCTTTTGAGTTGATCTATGGATGACATGTACAAGGCCCATTGTTGGTGCTGAAAGAAATCTGGACTGAAGATACAATCAGCCAGGAGCTGAAGACAACATATGGCTATGTCTTAGAGCTACAGGGTTGGTTAGAGCAAACAATGGAATAAGCTCACCAGAAACTGGATTATGACGTTATGACCGAAAAGCGAGGGGCCGACAATTGAAAGTAGGAGATAAGGCCCTGATCTTGCTGCCTACCAGCCACAACAAATTGCTTATGCAATGGAAAGGCCCTTTTCCAGTGGTCGAAAAGAAAAACGAGGTCGACTACAAGTTAAACTTACCTAGGTCATACAGTGAAACCCGTTTAGAACGAACCCACGTACAGCGAATTATTGTCAATATCGAACTCAAGGAAAATATAAACAAAAATTCATGTAAAAAGTACTTTTTATAACGAACAACACATTGTCCATATCGAACTTTTTCCCCCGGAAGGCTTCTAAAAACGCGCAAGCAATCGTCTTCTAGCCTGTCCCTTCCCCCTCCCTACCCCCTCCCCCAAAAATATAGAAAATAAAGAAAATTCCAAAAGCTGAAGCCACGAACAAAATTGAGCGAAGAGAAGCGATTCAAAAGGGGAGAAAGCTAAAAACAAACACTCTGCACGCACGCAAAAAAAAAAAAATCTTTTTATCTTAACGCGGTTGCTTACGAAGAGAAGCGATTCAGAAGAGGAGATAGGTAAAATAACAAAATCTGCTCACATGCAAAAAAAGAAAAGAAATAAAAAGTTTCAGCGCGTTGTTATTAGGCGGAAAGCGAAGAGATGATAAAGAAAGAGCAGTTCTCGCCTTACAACGAACGCATCGTGGAAGTTCGTTGTAAATGTTTTTTTGCTATATCGAACTACTTGATATATCGAACTGATCGTGGCATTTCCTGCTGTTCGTAATAAACGGGTTTGACTGTACTCGCAAGGTTTTTCATATCAACATGTTGAAGCGGGCACTTACGGAATCGCCTATTCTTAAAAGCGCAGACTTCTCGAAAGTGTTTGTCCCAAGAACTGATGCCTCCGAACACAGCTTAGGGGACGGTGCTCATGCAAGAACACGAGGGGATACTGCCTCCCTTAGCGTATGCCAGTAAGCAGCTCCTTTTGAGAGATAAGAACTTTCTTACGATTAAGAGAGTTAAGAGAGTGCGTGGCACTGATATGGGCAGTGGAAAAGTTTCATCTGTATTTCTACGGTAGGCATTTTGTGGCGCAAACAGACCATCAGCCGCTACAATACTTAAACAAAGCAAAGCAGCTGAACAGTCGCGTGCTCCGCTGGAGTTTGTTATTGCAAAAATATTTGTTTCGAATAGAACATATTAAGTATGCCAAATATGTAGGCTGATTACCTTGGTCGGTTGTGATTTTTTGCACTTGGCAAAGAAACACATCATAACAATGTTTTGGAAGGTTTTTTTGGCTAAAAAAAAGAAAAAAACTTAAAAGGGGGATCACTGTAATGATATGATCAATACGGCAACGAAAAGAGGAAGAAAATTGGGGGATACTAAAAAAAAGAGAGAGAGAAAAAAAGAAAAGAGGAGGGAAATCAATGAAGTTCAAGGCAGAGAGCAGATGGATTCGTAAAAATTTGGCTCCGGAATACACCGGTCAAGCTGTCGTCCACAGAAGTCTGCCGACATGTCCCCACCGTCAACACTGAACGGCAAGCCTGGCTCAAGAACGCATCGGCGAAGCCATTACAGCAACTGGTCAACAGGTCACCATCTGTATGCTGGCAGCTAAAGCCAAACAAGACCAACTTCTGCAACCAAGGAAGCGCCTAACACCAGCGTAAACCAGTGCCATTCTCCGCAAGTCGAACTTTGGACGTACGCTCTTTGATTTTATTTCTTTGCCAACAAGTTTTCTTTTTTTCTGTACATGGATTCGGAAAGAAAAATTAGTTGCAAATATATTTCTTTGATATAAAAAGTCAGACGAACCTCTCAGCTTCCTTTCTTTGTTACCATAAAGAACCTGACACCCTTACATGCAACTGCAAGCATTTCTCGAACTTTTCACAGTAGCATATGTGGTACAAGATGCAGTCATGCAGTGTATTTAAAACAAAGCAAAACACACAAAATAAGAAACAAAAGGATGACACATACAACAAACAAGCCCTCGTCTGTCGTTTGTATTCCTTGGCTGTTTTTCGTATGCTCCGTTTTTATCATGAATCAGTACCAACCAGCCCAGTTTTCAACACTCCTACAAGCAGTGTATGTACCAAACCTTCATGTCAAATGCCCACAGGTCCCAGGTGTGGTCAAAGCGCAATGTATTGAGTCACTTTCGCTATTTGTAATTCACACTATGCTGGTACATACTAACAGTCTCACTTGGAACAGGGTGAGATATAATAAGCAGCAACAGCAAAACTATTCAATCGTGTACAAGGCCCGATTGATGCAGAGGTGAATAGCTTAGAGCAAGCTGGTGGCATACCATGAGAGAGTTTTCAACCTATTTTTCTGCCCTTCAACGAACAGAGCAAAAGAGCCTACACTTAGCAGTCCCATCAACCAAGTCCTAAGAAATTCTGCAATGTAGTACTCCCCAATCTATGTCAGAGTTTTGTTAGTGGCGACTGCCTCGATGATTTAGAAGATGTATTAACGAACAACAATCTTCATTTTGTTTCAAATAAAATTCTGTTAGCAATGCAGTTTATGGTAGCTAGGTAATAGGGTTCTGCTAATATTCAAATTTTTGAATAATAGGCTTTTCAATATTCGCTTTGGGGCAAACTGCAATATTCGTAAGTGTTGATCACGGTAGCTTAGCCCCATTAAGCGCGCTTGTTACTGACCACCGCTGCACTGCAGGGAACCAAGACTCGCAGAGCTCACTTCAGCCAGAGCCGTATATAGAGAGTTTGGTCGATGGGAGGAGCCAGGCAGAGCCAGGGCGTGCACGAGACGAAGGCTTGACGTGATCGCTTGGTCAACCAGATGATGAAAATAATCCCCTAGCAGTGGTAGCGAGAAACACTTAATAAGTGCCTAAGAGTTAAATGGAGTAACTCTTCATGGTTGAAAATATAGTGCACGTGATGTTTCAATTATGATCATGCAAAAAGAGGTAAGAATCGAATGTGCCACTCAAACTTTGTTTTCCCGGCCCCGGCATCTGGCGTAGAGATCACATTGATCGTTTTTCCAGAATTTGATTCGCATTACCGTGATCGAAACACGTGCACCATATTTTCAGTCACCGAGAGTTCCTCTGACAGACTTATTATTTTGTTTTCGCAAACACCTCCAGGGTCTTATTTGTCGCTTCTGGCTGGCCACATTCGAATCTGTGAAGGCATCCTGGAACACGGCCAACCCGCTCTTGGCCAATGTCGCCTCCTCATTTGCCTCCTATACTTCCCAATGAATGGCCAACCTGTCTCTACATACAGCTCTGGATTCAGCAGGTATTGCTTCTCCGCAGTGCACCGGTGCTTGGTAAGAAGCATGCTCAACGGGGCTAAAACGCCGCAATCAACTTTCGAAAAGTACAAATATCTTAGCCACTTGCTAAGGAGGAAACCGTGCTTTCAAAGTGGGATGGTGCGTGTGCTTATCTGGTGTATTTAAAAAGAAATGGGAACTTTGTGAATGTTGATATCTACACTGCAGTAAAACCTTCCAAATTAAACTGGCTACTACGCATGAGAAATGCCCTGACAACCTGCGTTATTCATCTGTGGCTGAAGAAAAAACATTTACAGAAAGCAAGCATATTTATAAATCCCTTCGATCAGGTACAGCTGGGCATCTCTATAGGCTTGGTTTTATGTCAAATGTGTCATTTACTTGACATTCCTCACCGAGTCGACTGTGGCCCCAAACTCCCATGTAGGCATGGGAGTTTGAGGCCGCAATCGATAAATATACTTATAGATTGAAATGAACTTAGCTAAGAAATGAACAAGTGGAAGCTTTGCAACAACAGTCCACGAGTGCAGCTTGGTTTTCGTTCCAGCATGGTGCAGTAGTGAAAGGCTTAAAAAGATTTGTCAATATTCGATTCGAAAATATTCGGCCAAAACCAGTATTTGCTTTGAATTCGCTCCGAATTCAAAGTTCACTATTCGCACAGGCCTAGAAGCCAATATGTGTGCAAGTGAGCAACAGCAAGTTTTCCAGGCTCCCTGGGTTGAGTGCCAGAGCCCATCCCCCTATGGGGGGACAAGCTATTTTTTTTTTGGACATATGAAGAAAAGAAGCTGTGCTGGACAAAACAGTTTGCTGTGACTGGATCGTTCTAAATCTCCAATGGCCTTGGGAACAAAAATTACACGCACAATCATTCCACCAAACGCGACGAAATGCGGTAGCTTTACAGGAACATTGTTAGCGAAAACAATTAGGAAAGGAAATGGTACGGTGATGAAATGGTTGTAATATGCCACACACACATCGAGGACAGCATCCTAGAGGACAACATCAAGAACAACATCTAGGACAGCCTCTAGGACGGTGCTCAGGATGACAACAAAGGCAACGTCAAGGACGGCGTCTAAGACAACGTTGAGGACGACGTCAGGAACAACCTCTAGGAGACGAGGAGGACGACATCTAGGACGACCTCTAGGATGACGTCAAGGACGTCAGGTCACGTCAGCTTCCAGCGCTTACAAGCTCACGCGACCGCTGTTTGCGCGAACGGTGCCTACTGCAACCAGCGCTTACGTGACCTTGCACTTCAGCCACAGGCATTACGTAATCTTAAATATGCATCCTTGCACTTCAGCCACGGGCAGTATGTGACCTTGAGGACATGACCTTGAGTGTGGTTGGGCCTATAAAGCTACTGCTTTAAAACAAACCCGCATGCAACGGCAGCAAGTCAAGCAAGAGAGCACGGCACTGGCACTTCATGCAATGTCCCTAATGCAAGCGCTCTTTTCTTCGCAACACTCTGCCATCGAGCAGGGGAACCACGCAGGAGCAATCGTCAGCACCACCGTCAAGGGACGACGACCCAAATATCAAATCTGCAAAGAACCAGCTTCCCCTGTGATGCCCGAGCGGGAACGCTTTGAACAGCCTTTCCTCCCCGCAGGATCAGCCAGAGCGGACAATAAAGAAAGCCAAGGCCAGCAACAATTCAAATTCGCATATACCATATACATGTGTGTAGTGGCCACACTCCAATAGCCGCACCCTTAACTCCTAACAAAAAAGATGAAAAAAAAAATTTTTTTTAATTACTTGTGTAGTTAGTGATTTGAAGAAGTTTGGAAGCACCATCTGCTTTGTGGCGCTAGAACAAGCGACTCCAGAACATTCTGTAGCAGCATCTAGCACCAGATGGTGCACAAATTTTTGCACCATTAGTTTTTACATTTACGCGCCATCTTGGGCTCAGGGCGAGCATACCGTATTTACTCGCATAATGAACCATCCCCTAAAACGAGTACCAATATTTGGACTTTTTTTTCCCCTCATGTAATGAACGCACCTCCAATTTTCGGCTCCGCGAAGTCTCAAATTGCATCCAACTAGCCAACCAAGCCAATTTTCTTTTGCCGCCAAGCGGTCACTCCAAGTCAAGCCAAGCCAAGCCACTCTCGTAATGGTTGCAAGTGCGTAGTTGCGGAAGTAATCAACCGTGAAACCAAGCGGCGTGCACACTTGTTGAAGCTTGGGTCGAGGAATTGCCCAGCCCCGGACATTCTTCACCTATCGGATGCATTGATGTCAACAAACATGCCGTTGTCTGTGGTCTACTTTCGGACAGTGAAATCGTGAAAGTGGCTAGGCTTAAGAACGGTTGCGTTGGTCTCCGTGCTCAGTGAGCTTCGTAGGGCGCTTTTCCTTCGGAAAAGGCACGCCGAAAGCGCCCTTTCACATGCTTCGGGTAAATGCCTTTATTTAATCCGTAACAAAACGGCGCAGCGAGGTGCACGCTGCGTCGTAGGTTGAGGGAGTCTGGTAACAGCCGTCTTCGTGAACGAAACATGACCTGTGCGAGCGGGCCTCGGTGGTCGGACTTTATACGAGTTCTTATACATATATAGCACGCCCTAAATAGGTTCGCAATTTATAAAGCATGGTTACTGTGGCGCGCCCCCGACCAGCCGTGGGTGTGCCTTCATCAGTGGAGATGTGCCACAGTACCTTGTCATGTCAAATTGACACCTAATATAACATTTGCACCAAGTGTGTAAATGCAAAAATTTAACCTGGTGTAATGATATATGCAATTTTTCGGGGAAAAAAGTGAGTTCATTATGCAAGTAAATACAGTAATCACAGAGCGTATGGGCGGTTTCAGTCTTCCTGCTGGTGACTATGTATCTCCCGCCAGTTCCCGCCAGTTCCTGCCAGTTCCTGCCAGTTCCCCAGTTCCTGCCAGTTCCTGCCAGTTCTGCCAGTTCCCGTCCTGCAGTTCCTGCCAGTTCCTGCCAGTTCCTGCCAGTGACTATCTCCATGTGCAAGTATGTGAGCTACACAGCCCATTTTAAGCTGAGGTTGTTTAGATTGCTAAACAAAAAGGCAAAAAAAGCCGCCAGACGGAAGATCGAAGGTAGCGAAATATGTGTATGTCGTTGGTGCCTCCAAGAAGACGTTCCAAGGAAGGCAAAGCAAATGAAGTGAGCCTTCGAAGGGAAGCAAAGCATGTGTCCCCAGGTAGAAGATCAAGACGAAGATGTAGAGCTGACTTCCAAGGAGGATATTACGGACTACCGACCGTAGTGCAGACATGAACTGCCAATGTGTTTGTAAAAGCAATAAACTGTTGTTTTTTTTTTTTGGGGGGGGGGTTTCTGACACACGGAAGCAATTTCATAGAGTAAAAATAAGTTCAAACTCCTTTTACTCTTGATAAAAACGTACAGCATAAGCAGACAAGAGAGAAGACGCACAAGTGCTGATATGTCCTCTCTTCTGTCACATCTGCTTACGCCGCACGTTTTAATAATTGTGCCTTACCAACACGCCCAAGCCTCCAATTTTATCCTTTTACTAAAAAAAAATATTTCGCAAAAAAAAAAAAAAGGAGTTTTGTTCTTTACGTAATGGTTGCATTCACTCTGAAACTCGGGAAAAAAAAACCTGCGGCTATCACACGCATGTATACGGTAACACACTTCCACTCTTCCTACGTGTGGCCCGTGTGCACAAGACGGACTAAGTAGAACCCTTATCGCTTATTATTTGTCCTTGGCGGTGGTCCCTCAGCCGCATTCGCACTGCTAATACATAATACAAAAGACAGTCTGCGGACGCTCTTCGAGGCGTGTCTCTTCCTTGTATGACGGGTCATACAAAAACCGCCTGCAGACATGTTCGAAGCATGTACGATGCAAACATACTTCGAATGCGCTCAAAGCATGTCCACAGATTATTGCCATCGCACTTACAGCAAACACCACGTCTTTTGCACGATTTATGAGCAGTGTGACCGTGGCCTTGGGCATTATGCGGGAAGCAGTATGCAACACCTTGCACACCAGAAAAAGGAAAACCGCACGCTCTAATTTATACTGCTAAAGACCTCGTCTGACAAAAGCGACAAACAACAGACGCTGCTCGCTCGTTACCAACTTTTTCTTCTTTTGACCCGACAAATGAACATGTCTGTGAGCAAGCGGTATTGCCCGGGATTGCTCGAGTGGCTAATAAGCATACTTAGTTTTTTTAGACAGGCAAGTGTTGATTAAGTAAAGAACTGGCATTAATATTAGATCTGCCTAGTCTTCCTCAAAGGGGCACTAAAGAGGATTCTGCGATCGTCTGTTCTTAGTCGTAACCGATTCTACGGGAAATAAGCATACTAAAATTCAACGATTACAATCACGCGACGCCGATTTCACTATTAAAAACATGATTAAAGGTCGGGACACACCACTTTCCGAGCGGATTTTTCCGCTCAGGAAAGGCGGGGCATACTCCAGCAGTGGTGTCGGTGCAGTGACGATGGGCGCTCCTCGGTCAATCGCAAGTTGCCTGTCCGAGAGAGGCGGCTTGCGATTGGCCAATGAATGCCCATCGTAACCGCGCTGACATCTCTGCTGGGGTATCAGCTGGGGCCTTTCCTGAGCAAAAAATCCGCTCAGAGAGTGGTGCGTCCCAACCTTTCACTAAGTTTTTTAATAAAAAAATCGGCATCGCACATTTGCAATATTTTTTATTTTTTTTTATTTTTAGGATGCCTAGGGCTTGTGGCATCAGTTACGAACAAGAACAGACAATCGCAAAATTCTCTTTAGTGCCCCTTTAAGAAAATAAGGTGGTGCCACCTACCGTGCGTCTCCTGGGCACAGGTGTTGCGGTCGGCCTCAATGTACCACGAGAGGATGAAGAAGAAGAGGCTGCCCAGCACCAGAACGCAGATAGGGACATACAGGGCGTACTGGAGGCTGAACAGCAGAGAGGAATTGTCCTTTCGGCCCGCCAAGATGGCGTCGTACAGCTGCCCATGCAAGAAAACGCAAACATCAATGTGACCCAAGCCTCGACGATCTGGCGCCACAGTGGCGAGCCCCACACGCAGGCAAGACTGATATACTTTGTGCACCACCAGTCAGGTATTTCACTGCGTTTGGATACACACAACAGTAAACATGTTGTTGAGAGGGGACACTCCCAAAGGACTGCAGACCTGAAACAAACACCATAAGTACTTCATTCTTCGAGGGCCTACAAAGAACTCCAGAAGACTCAAAGCGCACTTTACAAGGTGTGTTGCACGACTGGGGACTAGAAAAGATATTGGGCAACAGCTTTTTTTTTTTTTTAATGAGGAGCAGACTGATGCATTACCTACCGTAATGTTCTGAAAGAATGCCCGCCCCCGAGAGATTGCCCATCCCGTTTTTCTGGCTAAATATTTGTCACATAAAAATTCGAAACATTGCCCACCCTCGATTCCCGTCGGACGTCGCGTGACGTCCGACGGGAATCACTTCAACCGTGCATTTTGGCTGTACAGGCACGTCTGACAAGCGGGTTCCTGCGTTTTTGTCCGCGACCTGCATACACGATATCTGCTCCTGTAACATGCAAGTTGTTCTTGTTATGTATGTTGCAGCGTGAAATGCGAAACTGCTGCATCCGCAATCTGCGGTATTCGTTCCCGTGACAACGTTTGTAGCGGATTTCCGCGCTTTTGTCCGCGATCTGCGCGCGCAATCTCTATTTTACGCGAGTTGGTCCCGCATGTTTATTGCATCGTGAAATACAATTCTGCTGCATGTGCGATCTGCGGTAGTTGTTTCCATTACATACGAGTTTGTAGCAGATTCCAGCATTTGGGTCCACGATCTGCACGCATGATATCGGTTCCAGTGACAGGAAAGTTTGTAGCGGGTTCCAGCGTATTTATTGCACCATAAAACTTCAATCTGCTGCGTCCGCAATTTGCAGTATTCGTTCCGAGTTCTGGGCAGGTTTCCGTGGCCCTTCGCACCGTGAAACAGAAATTTGCTGCATCCGCAACCTGCATTATCCTTTCTCGAGACACAGAAGTTTGTAGCAAATTCTTATGTGTTTATCGCATCAACACTTGGACAACGCCATCGGCAACAATGCAAAACCAGCACTCGTTTGCACTTTATCCGTACGAGAAAATACCGACCACTAAATGCCACAAAACTCCATGTCAACGACAGGCGTACGTAATCTGGTAATACGGTTGTGGCAATGGCCTCTTGGTTGAGCTATTAAGACGCAAGAAATCACAAACACCATGATGCAAAATCGACTAACCCAACTAGCCTTCCTTATACAAAATAAAGAATTGCAGCGTGGAAGTTACTCTGGCCTGCATCTTCATTGAGTATTTTTCCACACAGCGCGGTCACGGACACAGTCCAGGCCCTACTGCCCGCAACTTCACGAAGTGCGAACGTAGCACTGTTTGGACGGCTTGGAAAGAAAAGTTCACACAGAAAAGCACAGAGCTCACCAAGCCAACGATGTATGGACTTGATGCATCCCCAAGCAGGTGGGAGCACAGGATCTGGAAGGCCGCTCCTGTCGCCCGTCGCGTGGGCACCACCGTGTACTGCAACAGATGTGCTTTTGTCCCAATGCGCAGTAACACTCGTGACACCTATCGACAGCGAGGGCTGGATGGATCTAACCCACTTTATATAAATTTAACGAGTTTCGAAAGCTCCAACACTGTAATTTACCGCGCAAGTATGACTATGTGATGCATATATTTTGCAAAAGCATCGAAATAAAAACTTACCTCAATCGAAAGTTATAAATAAAAAATATGATTCGGTACGGAGTCATGGCACGGTACTCAGCACATCGACAACTGAGAAGTGCTGAAGCAACACGGCCTTCAGACTTCTTTTATTGTGGCAATAAATATAATGGTAACTAACCCAGTTAATGTCCCTCTGGAAAAGAAATTGCAGCTCACCAGTAGAATGTCAGCCACGATGGACCAGTTCAAGCAAATAGAGGTGATGCCAAAGAAGAACAGCACCTGGGACATAAGACGTTGTGGAATTAAAGTCACCTTGCCCAGCTAGGCACGAATAATTTGCAACGGGTGAGCACACCCAATGTCTGTGTAAAAACAAAATCCACCCAATTGCCCTTTGAAAGCGGGTGGTACCGACACCAATACTAGGAGATGCTTAGACAAAGCACATGGTCAGAGGAGATATAATGTCCAACTGGGCACTCTGTAATCTTTATCATTGTTTTGAAACACATTAAACAATTAAACGAGAAGAATAAAACACTTCAAGAAGACAGAAGACTCGCCGCTCCCAAAACCAAGACCCTCAATAACTGAATGATAAGTTTGTTGGTGGAAGTAAGGAAACAAAAGAAAAATGTGTAAAACAAGGGATGACACAAACACATCCTTCAACTATGCTTGCGGACAACTTTCTGTGGCATTTCAGAAAAGGAGAGTGCACGTGCACAGCTCTGATGCGCAAGCGCCTGTGCGCAAATAGCTTTGACAACAAAGCCGTAGGCAGTTGTCCCGAAGTATTACAGTCTAAGCTCGTTATAACAGACCTGGTTACAACAGACATTTGGATATAACATACCGATTTGTGAAGTTCGGTTGGTTGTCCTCTATGCCCCATTGACTCAAATTCATATCTGCATACAACATACTCTTTTCACAACAGACCGAAATCTTGGTTAAAATCAGGGTCTGTTATAACGAGTTTAGACTGTATAGCTACAAAGACAAATTCAAACTATATTATAACATGTTTGTCGCTAGCTGACAGATGTGCTTGCGCTCGAAGCCCCTAATACTGAGAGAGTTTAGTGGATGGGCAGAGCTTACGGCCCACTAACACGAGCAGACTTTGCGATGCCACAAGATGGAGGTTTTTGCTTTTGGCCGCTCCACTCTGCATGTGCTGATCCAAATTCGCAGTTAAAAGTTGTTTCATAAACACAATTTCTCGTGCACGGACAGTCTGTTACACCCACGATTGATCGCAGTATCAAAAAAGTCAGCAGAACCCATCCTTTGGGAATGATTATCTACGTTAATGCGAATAGCATCAAACGGTGCGGAGTTATGCGCGTTCGTCAGGTGGCCGGCACACTCTAGATACGCCAGCCCACTCTTGAGGCGATTCTAAATTTGTTGACACTTTCACAGCCCTGCGCACGATCTCCGCAGCCCAGCACGTGCGTTTGTGTCACTTAGGAAGGCGAGCAAAGCACGCGCCATACGCACAAACACTCAAAATGGTACCGACCAGACTTTCTGGCGTCTCAGCTAGTCTCAACCAACGGTATTTAAACGGTTGTTTATATCTTTACCATAGGACGCGCTTACAGCGCTGTCACAGCTGCTGGTGCGCGCGCGTCCCATGCACGAGGGCTCATTCCGCTTCCGTGAGGCTGAGCACGGCCGCTACATCACCCTCTCCCGAGCGCGGAAGAGGGTGAGCTAGCGGCCGTGCTCAGCCTCACGAGAGCGGAATGAGCCCTCGTGCATGGAACGCGCGCGCACCGGTAGCTGTGACAGCGCTGTAAAGCGCGTCCTATGGTAAAGATATAAACAACCGTTTAGAGTGCGTTGAATGACTGCCTTCATAGCTCTGTGGTTAGCGCGTCTGCCTGCTGATCAAAGGGTCAACGGTTCGAATCCCAGCCGGCGCCGGTCTTTTTTATTTATTTATCGACCCGTGGCGTAAGAGGTTAGATAGCCAGATAGATAGATAGATAGATAGATACATAGACGAAAAGTGCGTGAAGTATCCAAAGAATGCTATTCGCATTAAAAACTGGTCATCCCTTATTGATCTCCAATAACAGAACTTGCAAATAAGCTTTTCTTTTCCTTTAAGTTTTATACAAAACTGTGCATTCTCAAACCGAAAGGCACTGGGCAGTTGAGTGCACGTGTTTGCAGGACCTCCCTAGGTGGCACCCGTTACAGCACCAAACTTTGGCGGCGGCAATTTTTGAGACATACTGAGAGTTCACTTCAGAAAGAAAGAGGAATTAATGTAAGTTCATCTAACTTTAAAAGACTGAAAGCAGATAAGTAAGCTTGAGCTGTTGATTGCATGCACGGCACCAAAGACGCTTACAACAACAGGAAACGCTTCCATCACAGGGATGGGGGTCCACGCACTCTCGGTGTGCCCAATTCAGAGCTGGTCAGAAATTCAACGTCCCAAGATGGTGAAGGAGATCCCGTCTCCCGGTAGCCAAGCTCCCTGCGGTAGTGGCTCGACTGCCGGCACGTTCGAAAGAATGCCAAACTCTCCCGGTACAAGGTGACTCCGCTTGCGCCGTCCCTCGTTTCGC
The DNA here is from genome assembly GCA_037355805.1 of Ixodes ricinus. Taxonomy (NCBI): domain Eukaryota; kingdom Metazoa; phylum Arthropoda; class Arachnida; order Ixodida; family Ixodidae; genus Ixodes; species Ixodes ricinus. Next base: position 28,666 of record JAZHYW010000158.1, read on the forward strand.
GCGATCGCCCTTTCTTTCATCCTCCAAATAACGAAAGAACAAGCGCCTCATTCTCTCGATTTCTGACGGCGGGGACCAGCGCCGCGAGGGACGTGGTGCCAGCACTCACCCAGGTGACGTCTGGCACCTTGTAGGCGAAGACCGAGCCGAGAAAGAGCAGCGGCACGCTGGTCACCATGCCCCCGGCACAGATGAGGGCGTCCGCCTTCACCGAGCGACTGCGCAGCCGCGCCGACAGGGTGCTGCCCACTGTGACGCCCACTATGCCCGCCAGCGTCGTGATGCCCCCGAAGATGGTGTTCACCCTGGGCCACCACGTGAGAAAGAACCACGCAGTACGATTAGCCTCCTTTATCGTGGTCACTAAAAGTGAGAAAGGTGAAACGGGCCTTCTCGAACGGAGCATACCTTCGCAAGACAAGACGAGAAAAAATGGATTAGACACAAGGATAGAACCAGAACTGTGGTGTGTATTCTAACCCCCTTCCCCACCCCCTCCCCGTTTCCTTGCAGCGCAATTTTTATGTATGCCGTAAATTTCGTTAGAATTAAAAAGAGCAGAAGGAGAGTATATCTTTTCTTTTTTATTTATTAAAAATCCACCAATATACTGAACAAACAAATATGACTTCTTATGCAAATTCCAGACGCATGTACAATTGTATATCTAACATCTTCGTGAGAACTTAAGCTATCGGGGATTTACGCGTAGAGCAAGTCGTCTGCTCGTTCCGCAGGAGTTTGGGCGATGTCAGAACGTTGCCAAGCTCTGATTGGGTTCGATGGAAAGGATAGTAAGTAGACTTGAATCCTAGATGTTATGAGGTCTAACCAGTATGCTCTCCAATCAGCCAATAAAAGCTCGGCGTTCTGAAATCCCTGCAATTCCCGTACAAGGAGCAGACGAACTTGCACTCCGTATTGAGATTAAATTAGGTCACTTCTGTCATGTCGCATTAAGGGTAGACCTACAAAACTGTTTCCACCCTCACTAAAAGTCCCCTGGCTTCATTCTCTCTATTTTTTCTCCCTCAAAATAAGGAATCAAGATGCATTTCCTCCTTTCTGGTTGCCTGCAAGTCTCTAGGCTTTCAATTTGAACTGCTTTCCAAGCTCAGAAAGGGCACCAAGTCTCCAAGACGACTCGAGCAAGCCTTCGACCAACAGCTGCGATCACTGGGACCACGGGAGTCGTCGCGCGAACTCGAGAAAGATTGAGGCTTACTTCCTTTCGTCGGCCTTGCCGGTCGTCAGGTAGAGGTTGATGGCGTTCACCATGTAAGTGGGCGCCCACCACGACATGGCCCCCGTGGCAAAGGTCACACAGGTGAAACCCAACGTCGACCAGACGTACGAACGGCTGCAAAGAAAGACGGATAGTGGCCAAACAAAGGTGAGCAAGGTTCTCGAGACGTTATAAAGATAGACAACAGTGACGGGGTTGCTAAGAATGGGTCACTAACTAGCTGAGTAAACTTCTAAGTTGAAAAGTCTGCCTTAAGTGCAGCTCTGTTTGTTTTTCGAGGAGGCATCGAAGGTTTTTCCGCTCGAGTGGGCCATTTAGCTGCACAAATGCTCGACCACCGTTCTTTCAACCTCCAGAAAACACGCTGGTCCCAAACGCAGCCAGGAACCGGTTTAGGAAATGTACTTGTAACATGCTGAAAAAGTACTCTCACTCCTGCTTTGTGTAAAAATATGCGATTCAAACCAATCGGTTGCCAAAAAAATATTAGAGCGATAAATCCGAGAGCTCATGCTCGTGTGTTTTAGCCAAAACATTGTTTCCATCTGCTTGCTCGATCTATGTCGTGACTAAACGTCACGCTACTATGCACAGTACAATGAAATTATGAGTCATTTTTGCAGTATGCACAACTTGGACGATTGAAGATATAAAGGGGCTGCAGCTACAATGTTGGGTTAAGCACTATACTTCACTCACTTTTCTTAATTCCTTCAACACATGCATCAAGAAACTACCCTCGTATTTATTTACTTGTGAGGGAAAGTTTGCATTGCAACACAAACTATGACACTCACCCAGTTTCTGCCAGAGCTCCAGAGAACAAAAATAGACTCAAACGCAGTGATAAACTAGCCGATGCAGGGAGTTACTATTTTGGGCAAAGATAATTAAAGGCAGAGTCACATCTTAGTCAATTTTTTGAGGAAGAGCTGACCCTTTCTTCACTGCTGCAGTTACCTCATGGTGAAGTTTCAGTGACCTGAAATGCTATGTTTATTCATTCCCTGCTACAAATCCTTGCATGTTCTCTCGGGCAGACCCAGTATATTCATGCAACAAACTTTTCGCAGTTGCTTTCTGTTTGCACAATTTTAAAAAACTAGGCCACTGCAGAATGACTATCATGAAACGTCTAAAGCAATGAGCAAACTCCTGCTCATTGCACAATTTTAAAAAACTAGGCCACTGCAGAATGACTATCATGAAACGTCTAAAGCAATGAGCAAACTCCTGCTCATTGCACAATTTTAAAAACTAGGCCACTGCAGAATGACTATCATGAAATGTCTAAAGCAATGAGCAAACTCCTGCTCATTGCAAACTAGTTCTGAGCTGTCCAGAGAAGGGACCACTCAGGGTTCAAACCCAGGACTTTAGAGGTCGACGCGAGACCTCTGTGCTACAGAGGTGGTGAAGATGGAACAGTAACAACTGGGCAGCTCTAGCGCAACCTGCCAAGAGCACTCCCGCCAAAACTCGTGCATAACCCTTGTCTGGGGAAGGCGAGACTGAGGAAGTGCTTCTCACTTGCGCGCAAGTGAGCGCAGGTCGTGACGCAGCGATGACGGCCCCAGGTTCGAGCCCCCATCGCTGGCCCTCCTTAGGGGCTCGCGCAGCACAAACAGGATGAGCAGCACCGCCACCAGCCCCAGTGCAGGGGTCACCTGCAACGAGCACCAAGTGTTAGTGTATGCCCACTGTTCTGATAATACCACGCTGCACAAACGACGCAAAAGTGGTCGAGGTCATGAGAAAGACGACGTTTCACTAAGCGGCTTAGCTTAGAAGGAGCTCTCTCGGTGAAACATTGGCTGCTACTCTTCGGATGCAACCCTTCCAACAGTCCTCACCAAACGCTTGCCTTGATACTTTGTGGGGAAAAGGTATGTTGACGGTGTCAACATTTTGCAGGCCAGAATATACAGGGACCATTTCAAATTTAATGGGTCATTCAAGTAAATCAGCCAACCAACAGAGTGCATTGTAATTAAAAATAAAGAAGTGTGATCAAAGAACACTAGCTATTTTTTTGACAAATTGTAATACGAGTAAGCCGGACTCATTTGCATTCCACCATCTTGTGGTTTATATTCAAATTAAATTAATTAATGCTTGCTTGTGAGCCCAAAATGATGTATTCTAACCAAGGATTTGCAAGACCACCAGTCATTAAAAAACATTAATTTGTTTTTATTTTAATTTTGCATCCAGGAGTTATAAAACTTTGACATAAGAGAATTTGAGAAGACATGTCTACTTCTTCTGCCTTAACTACCTCCTTGCAAAAACTTGCACATTTGTGCAGTGCAATGAGTCGACGGTACTTTAAAATAACACGCCGTGTGAAGGATGCAGCAGAGGAGTTGTAAGCATGCATCAATGGGTACAAGGCTTCAAAGAGTTCAGTTCAACAAAAAGATGGGCTTTACCAGCCACATTAACGCCTGCAAGTGTGCAAGACAAGTGAGCCAACAGTCGCAAACAGACGGAGAAAGCTGCACCTGTTGTAACGCTCTTGAATGCTGGCAGCAGGTCAGGAGCCGAAGGAGCAACAGTAAGCATAAACTCAATCTGCATGATCAGATTTATGAATGCTGAATGAAAAAAGCAGTACCTACCCTCAGTGCCCAGTACCAGGCACCCATGGCAGAAGCCACGGAAGAGCCCACGATGTAGCCCAGGCCACTAGAGGAGCCCACAGAGATCATGTCAAAAACAAGAAAGTAAGCCAAACCAAACTGGACGTTTGCGTTTAGACAGCGTAAGGTTAGTCCGCCTTTAAGCTATGGCGACACAAGTTTACACCGTAGATGAGAAATTCAGCCAGTGCAGTACCTAGCATGGAGTCTGTAACGCACATCGCACAGCAGCGATACACGAATGCACGCCAGTATGATACTCATGCAGACCGAAATGGGCAGGAGGGGAGAGGGGACTGAACTTTCTGTATGTCGGTCCCCATTGCGAGCTTTCGCTCCATGTGCTCCAAGCTGCGGTGCACTAGTATGCTCTACTGGCTATTCCCCCAAAACAAGAATGTGCAGTAAAGCCTGCTTTGTAGCTCTCACTGCCTCCTGCAAAAAAATCTTTCTTTAGTAATGCGGTAGCATCAGTAGCCACATGACAGGGAAAAGCTGACGGCATCCACCTGTGGACAAAACAATGGAAAGGGAAGCGCGCCGCGTAGAAACAACACCTAGAAGCTAAGGCCTTAGCGCTCCAAGTCACGACGTCACAAGGGCCGGAGGAGGGAGGCCACGTCGAGAAAAGGCACCCACTCTGGTCCTCTTCGCCCTGGCTGCGTCGTGTGCTCACTCGGGTCACGTGGTTTGTTCGTGCACATTTAATCCGGCATTATCTGTTTTATATGTGCCGTCTCGTATAATTTATTATATACTGTAAACAACTAAATTTTCGCGAGGACCTCATTTTTGCGAATTTCGCGAATCGCCTACAAACGCGAAAAATACGTCCCGCGAACAATTCGGGCAATATGTGACCGCTACGGAAGCTACACTCGATTCGCAAAAATTAGAACCCGCGAATATTTTCAAATTTTCAGCTTTGGCCCGATTCGCGAAAATTCGAGCCCGCGAAAATTAAGTCGTTTACAGTATATAATATAAACGTAATACACTACGCCTTACCAAGATTGAAAGTACCACATTTAAATATATGATCATCCCGTAACCGCGGGACCACGGTGCAGTCCAACAGCTCCCCACACTTTTCGAATGAACCGGCTCCAGCGACGCCATTTTCTTCCCTCATACGGGCTCCGATTCTGGCAAATTTACGTTGCGTGTGAGCTGCTGACTTTCTGAAAAGGAACGCTGACACTTCTCCGAAGAGAAGGGAACCGAAAAAATCCAGTCACCGCTGCAGGGAGCGCAACGAGCAAGAGATGGGTTGACACTTCGTCCCACGCTTCTGCCGCTGCTCTCGTGTGTTGTTCTTTTGTGCACTCTTGATACTACAGCATTTAAGTGGATTAGTGGAGCAAGTCCTGCTATGGTATGAGTGACGTGTGAAAACTAGTCAATGATGACACTGATCAATTATCGACAGGTATCTCTCCCTCAACGGAAAAAGAGACTTCTTGGAGTTTGTGTTAGAATTTTTTCGTGAGGGATATTGCAGGACCTATGGATACGATGGACAGGTGAGAAGCAACTTATTTACGGGCTTTGTTGGTCATGTAGGACGCGAGTAGACTGCTGCAGTCGGTTGCTTTAATCTCGGCATAGAATGAAACCTCGTTCTCCGTCGTTATCCGTGTGAAATTGCGACGATATTTGTAAATAATGCGTGGTAACATTCAAGTTTTTGCTGGAAAACAAGCTTATGTGCGATTATTGAAAGTGCTTTGTTTCTGCTTGTGTGTTTATTTATACTAATGTCATTGTATTGTCTTTACCACATTTACACTACAATCCTAGCCGTATTAAGGTAAAAGTATTATTGAATAAAAAATAAATTATATTTTGTTCCAAGGCAGCTCGAGCCCATAAGGAGAAGTGGATTAGTTTACTGTAAGTAGTATGTTTAGTACCCCCACCACACGGAAAAGTTTATATCTTTTCATTAAATGATATTTGGGAGTGAATCAGCTTGCGTTCCTGAAAGACCTTTGTCGCGAGCTGATCTGCCCACCCCATAATGTCATTTGATCTAAGTTACATTAATTTTGCCATGTGGCCAGGGTATAATGCAAGAATTCAGTGACTGCATGCATTAACATCGCTTACATGATTGTAAGTTACATTTGTCTAGCCGTGTCCGCGTTGACTATGTCTACCCAATTTTTACTGTGATTCGTTTTGCTGTGTCCAATCACTGTGTGTCTCGCCATTTTGTGGAAGTAATTCTGTATAAAACATGCATTCCTACAGCAATAATTGCATGGCTCAATGTTTTCGAATTAAAACAATCACATTTTTCTGTAGACGTCTTATACGCATACCTCACGCCATTTCATACCGTTTATTTAGCGGTGTATTATTTTGCCCGTGTAATAAAATGTTTTCTAGCCCTGTTGTAATGTGCAGCTTTCACTTTAGCTAATAAGAGGCGCTTATGTGACTTACGACGGTTGATCCACACGCGTTACGTTTGCCTCGGCGCTTCCGACACGCGCCTCCGATGGCCATCCTTTGCGACGTCACGAGAAGAGCGCTACGGCCTTAGCTTCTAGAGGGTGTCGGTAGAGAAGAGGAGACTTGTGAAGGACAAAGGCGAGAGGGGGGACGTCACAGGGTGGGAGCCAATGCGCGCGCGGATGCTGGGGCGAGTCTGAACTTGCAGGTATGCAGAGTGCGTACTCATCGGTTTGTGCTACAAGATGGAGTGTGAACCAAGTACTAGCGCTGGTCCAAGTAGGCGGCAAAAAATTAAAGGAAGATCCATTGTTGGATTCTTAGGGAATGCATTGGGAAACGCTTACACACGTCCCTCTTTGGGAAATGCTAACACTTACCCTGTAACCAAGCCAAAAAGAGGCAGCAAAAATAAAGGAAGCCAAAGAGAAAGCCAAAAAAGAAAAGTGAAGGAGTTAGTGTTAGCTTTTCCCAAAAGGGGATGTGTGTGGCATTTCCCAAGGGTCATGCAAACACGTTCCCTTAGGATACACCAGTGAATCTTCCTTTAATGTTCTTTTTGTGTTGTCCATAGCTAAGACTTTGAACGAAAAAAGTAGGGCCAAATGTTAGTCCGGTTCTTTGTGGACGACTGCTTGTTGTACTGAAATACTTATGATGACCAGGTGCAGCGAAGTTCTTCTTTACAGTTAGTGCAACAGTGGTGTAGGAAAAGGGGAATGATAATTAACTGTGACAGAAAAGTATTCTGTAATAACAACTAAAAAAAAAATTCTCTCATTTTTGTATGCTTTTGATATTCGACATCTTTGCAAATTTTGTCCATGTAAATACCTAGACATCACAATATCCTCCGACTTAAACTGGGACTTATGCACTGAGAATGTTTGCTCCACTGCCAAGAGGAAGCTCTGGTTTCTTAAGCGTAACCTTAAACTTGCTCTGCCCAAAACAGAACTAACAGCTTACAAAAAAACTTATGTGACCACCCTTAAAGTACACCCATCATATAGAAGCTTTTAAAGCATACCAGATAAGCACACTTGAAGGGTTCAAAGAATGGCTACTAGGTCTATATTATCAAAGAATCACAGAACTGAATTGGTACAGGACTTACACAACTGAATCCACCACTTCTTTCTGACCACCAAGAAATGGTGCATTGTCCTCACTCTCCACGGTTAAAATAATGTCTATTTAAAGTTCCTGTTTATGCTCAGGACTGACACGTTTAATATCAATCCAAATCGCTACATAACGTCCCTCTTACATAGACCTCCAAGTAGCAACCATTCTAGCCAAATTCAATCAGAAAAAGCAAGCAATGACACTTATAATTATTTACTCTTCCCAAAAACAATTTCAGATTGAAACACTTCACCCCAAGAAATACAGTGACAATGTAGATGTGTCTGAAAAGCCGTTGTACCAACTGTACATTAAATGTTAACTAACCCTGCAATTATGTTTCGTTTAGGTTCTGTGTGTTGGCAACCGTCCTGTAAAACGAGAGGCGTTATGCTTGCATCTCCAGTCTCGCAGATGATCCATAAATTAGTTTTATTTGGACAATGTTTGGCTAGCTTCACCTCACATTACTGCAACTGTGTTTTTTTTTTTGTTTTTTTTTTTGTTGATTATGTGGCACATTGGAAAGTACCTCGTTCTTGTTTTGTGCTGAAATGTACCTCTACACTGCCGTAACAGCTTTAAAATTTAAAAGGGCTAAGAGTATAAATAAATAAAAAGATAAAATAGACAATGATGCACATAATTGGTTCATTACCTTATTTTCTTTATATATTCTGCTGAATCTATGGCATTTATCACGAGTGCCATTTGAGGCACGGCAGCAGTATCCCCGCTGGAGTGGAGATATGGAAATAAGGTAAGAGGAACGGGAAGAGCAATAATGTAAACTTTCTCGGGAAAGAAAATAAAATAAACATCCTCCCATTTGACAGAGTAGGATGCTCCATTGGCGTTTGTCCTGAAAACATCCCAAGGCACAGCTGCGCAAAAGAGCGACAAAAGCACACACCTGTCCCCATTTTGCGACTCTTAGTGTGGCTTTCAGTCTCATGATTTATTAGAGTGGGACAGTTCCCAGCCGGCTTGTTTTCTAGGTAGAGTGATATACCACCTAAACAAACTTCAGGGGACCCAGAGAAAACGTTTGCTTAATTGAAAGTTCTCTCAACTGAAAGGATTTGACAGAATGGGGTCTCGCAGGAGAATTTTAAGAATGTTTGCTCATTGCAATAGTTTGGTGTTCTGGATAGTTTGTTCTTCCGAATAGCTTGTTCATCTGGGTAGTTTGTTCAACCGGATATTCCACCCCATTATTATCTCAGAGAGAGTGTCACCGCACCTGCCCACAGGGATGGCAAAGTAGAACACTGCCAGCATCCTGGTCCTCATGGGGCCCGCAAAGAGGTCCCCAATCACCGTGGGGGCCACCGTGGAGTAGCTGGCCTCCCCAACGCCCACCAGGGCACGCAGCACCGCAAACCACCCGAATTGCTGCACAGAAGAGCAAGAGTCTTCACTCTCAAATCAGGACACGAAATGGCAGGTCTTTTTGCTAACGAGTCAATTCGTTACCCGCGGAAAAAGATGTGAATTCCCAAGGCAACACACAGGTGCTTTTGCACAGGATGCAATTCCCTTTCACAAACCCTCGCCAAGGTTCTCTTTTATCTGCATCTAACTCTCTCTCCTCCGTTATCCCTTGCCCCGCATGTGCAATATTTTTATGGTCTCACTGACACATTGATGTCAGGCGACATCACGTGACATGTTTGCATTACATGACGAGGTCATGTGACACTGCAACGTCACGTGACACCATGATGTCACGTAAACCAGGACGTGGCCAGGGCCGGATTAAGTTACGGGCTAAGGGGGCTGCATCCCAGGGCCCCAGGATGCCAGGGGCCCGTGCCGGCCCCCAGAAATTTGAAAAAGAAATGCGAATTGGTTTTAGTTTGAAACAGCTCAGACCTAAAGGAGGACCAAAACTCAGAGGAGCTTCTGAGCCATGGCTACATGAGCAACATACACGCTGCACATTATTTTTTGTTAATTTTAGGCCTTTTAGCATAGTTCCTTACGGAAAGTTCCCTCCGAAATGACAAGTTTAAAACAAGCAAAAATAAATATTGGTAAACCTCTTGAAGCCAACCTTTCCAACCACTAACAGGCGTTTCAAGGAGCCGGCTCCTGAGATGTCCGCTAAAAGTTTTCGAGAGGCAGTGACTGCAAGAAACTTCTTAGAGCATGTGTCTAATTTGCCAGTGCGATACAACACTTTTCGTGCCATTGAGTGGTACGATCGCTGGAATTTTTTTACTAGCCTCTGAGGTATGACCTATCATTCTAGCTTAGAGTAATACATCTAAATGGCTAAAAATGTTCATAATTACTGCAATTAGAAGAAACAAAACCACTTCCAAAACAAATTAAAACATATAGACAGCATGTAGGAAAGAAGCTTAAAAATATATCCTTGATCTTCATGAGAAATGCCTGTGAATGTGCCCAAATGACAGCGGTCGCTATCTTGCAATTGCATTTAGTCTTAATTATTTCTTTTTATTTGAATGCAGAAGTCTGTTAGTTTGGAACACAGGAGTTCAGTTATTAGAAGAGAAGAGTGTGGACGAAGCAGTTTGAGCCCCAAGTACATTAACCACCAAGATTACTTTGTTGTCTGTGTTGCTTTACTGTTCAAGTCAGTAAGGAATTAAAAAATGGCTAGTTAAACAAGCCCTAATGAATGGAGCTATTTCTGGAATAAAAACACCATATTCTCGGGAGGGTTCTTGAGTTGCGACTTGCGAGGCCTGTCTTTAGGCGCAGCGATATTTTAAATTTTTTCTATGGAGAATTTTGTGGGTATGCTTTCGGTTACTGTCTAATGCAATTTGTACCCAAGTAATCACGCCACTCGACATCAAGGGGGTCATCTGTACCATCTCTCTAACTCAACATCATGATGAATTTATGCAAGCCGGTAGAGACACATACTGCATAAATAAGGTTGTGCACCTGGTCAAACAAGTTCATAGGAACGTGGAGTCTAATTTTTAAATTTTCAACGAAAGTTCAGAAGGTTATGGAGCTGCTCAATGTGCGCAACCATTCTTAACATTTTCACCAATCGTTCATTGCTTTGCACTCTTAGTGAGTGATTGACTATTCCCGAAATGGCCTCTGATCCACAATCGCATCTACTTCATTTCCATGTAGTGAAACCCAAATTCCCTAATCATAGAACTTACCGATACAAAAACCTTCTAAAATGTATCATAAAATAAGCGATATTTATACCTTATAAGGTGGTGAAATATACAAATTGCCGTCATTGCCGTTGCCACCATTACCATCGTCATCATAGTCAGTACTATCATCATCATTAGGGGCCTCATTAGGGGCCTCGTCCAGGGCCCCAAAATTCCTTAATCCGGCCCTGGACATGGCACCATGATGTCAACCATTACATCACATGACATCATGGCATCATCTGACACGATAAAGTCACGTGACACTTTGCTTATCGTGGCAGGCGTCATGGCACCATGATGACATGGCACCGTGATGTCAACCACTACATCACACGACATCATGCGACACGATGAAGTCTCATGACACTTTCCTTCTCGCGTCAAACCAACAACTTTGCTTCATTGCTGACACACTCTTCAGTGGCCTTGCTACAGTGTGACCATCACCAACACAAGCAAGCAAGGTTCATGCAGGGTTCCCATACGAAGCTCTCGCACCGTACGACATCGACAGAACGTCTACACACAAGAAAGAATGGTGCACCTGGGGTGGCAGGGACCCTAGCAGTGTGGTGGCACTCCAAAACGCCACCCCCAAGGCCATGATGATGCGTCTGCTGTACCGGTCGCCCAGGTAACCAAACACGGGCGCCGTCACCATGTATGTCACCACAAACACCGTCTGGAGAAGCCCACCCATGGAGTGGCTGAGGCTATAGTGCGTTATCACCCCCTCCAGCACCCCTGCAAGAAAAACAAAACGTGATGCCTTTGATCGCCTATCGCCACTTCACTTTAAAGGGACCTTGAAACTACAGTTGAACCTCGATTTAACGAAACCCAATTTTATAAATTTCCCGATTTAACGAACAAATTAGGATTTCCCATGCAGCCTATGCGCGAGGTTGCCCGTCCTCGATTTTACGAAGTCCCCGATTTAACGAAATAATTAGCGGGTCCCGGTGACTTCGTTAAATCGAGGTTCAACTGTATTTTTTAGCTTTGGCCAAGTAATGCTCGGTATAAACCCTTCCCATGCGTAAAGCATAAAACAAATATCCACGCTTTGATAGCATCAATGAGCATGACACATTTAATGCCGCTGAAGACTCAGTTTAGAAACCAAAAAATAAGCAGAGTGACCTCCTTGCAATAGATAACCCGGTCGGCCAGACAGAGTTATCCATCAGGAGTTTCCCAGGAATTTAAATTAGGTGAGGTGTCTAAATATTTAGGTGTGCGTGTGTGTGCGTGTGTGTGTGGGGGGGGGGGGGGGGAATGAAAATAGAGGAGTCGTTGTGAATTAAGGGGGCGCCTTCGAAAAAATAGGGGAGGTGTACACCCCCCTAGGGGGTATGTAGGGAAATCATTGTTATCCATAGTATAATCCCTGCATGAACAGCAAAGTGCAGGAGCTAGAAAGGGATGTGACAAATTGAATCTACCATATTTTGTGGTTCATAGTGCATGCCTGTGTACAATCCATAAACACTCCAAACTAAGAATTTTTTTTTTTAAAGTCACGTCCAGCACTGTCATAGGAAGCTTGACTAAATTATGTCCTGTTTATTACCCAAATAAATGATGCACACTAAGTTATTTCCTCCTTTGCCTCAATGTACAAATAGGGGGACCACTTGTGGTGACCTAATAAACTTTGTACTGTACTGCATGACTTTGACTAGCAACACAATCAGGGTGCAAGCACCAGAAAACATTGAATTCAAGCCAAAGATAGTGATTATTATAATGATTATATTTAGCAAGGCTATGAAAGCCATGTCCCCACAGAAATAAGTACACCAGGCATGTGTCACGTTTGTAGGCTTTAGCCCAGTCTACGCCAAGGTGGGAGAGGTCCAACTGGACAAATGTGCACTAATAGAGGTATGTCACAAACGAAGCACAAAAAGCTCGACTACCAAAAGAGGAGAGCTTCAAGAGTAGGACAGGAGAAGCACCTTGTCGGCATTGACTGTGAGTGCAACTCAGAAATATCGGGTGCCCTCCGGTCACCGTGCCTCCGGCAGATAAGGTGCACAAACATCCCCAAGGAGGTCTGTGTAAGGAAACCAACAAGGAAGAAATCCTCACAGGAAATGGCATGCAACAAAAGAAACAAAACTACTGGCAGTTGTAAAGGAAATGCAACTTCTAAAACCAAATCGAGGGAGTCTTCAGAAAGACAATGAAAACTGTTCAAAACTTTTTCAAATCATGTTTTTCTTTTTCTTTGTTTATTAGTAAAGGGACCACAAGACCAAGCCACCTCTGACAAACTTTATGGCAGAAATTTCCTTTGAAAGAGTTAAAAAAGAAAGAAAACCATAGCTGGTAACAGGTGAAGAGTTCAGAGGAAGCTCCTCCCACCTTTACATGTTAGCAGAGTGAACACAGACCTCTCCAGCGTTTGCTCTGCTAAGGTGCAAAGAGGCGACGGAGCCATGTCTGCCAGTACACGGGCAGCAATCCCTATCATGAATCAAGAGAGAAGCATCCTCTGGCAACAAAGGGTGTGGCACAATGTGATTGGCACATCCTTCACGAGCAGTCATGCAATCAAAGCACTTGCAAAAGCAGTGCACATGCAGAAACAATTGTGGCCGATAGGGTGCATCTTTCGCTTTATTAACGGGTCCCTTTCGAAAACAACATGCCTTTCGTGGCACGTCTGAGACCTCTGGAAAGTTGTGAAACAGCTGAGAAGGGCACAACACCATAGAAAAATGGAAGTCACAGGAACATGGAAGCGGAAGCTACGCCACCTCCTGTACAGTATTTCGAGATCTTCCACAGAAATTACAATTCTGTAGGGGGCCTTGTTCACAACCCCCGTCCTTTTGGAGAGCTCAAAGTGAGGAGTGCAACTCATGGTTGCACAGTGCACTTCTGCAACTTTGCAGAGGTGAGTGCCACTGGCATTCACCTCTGAAAAAAAAAAAAATGTGTGTGTGTGTGTGTGTGTTCGAATCTTAAAAAAGTGCGTTCGAACCTTAGAAAAGTTCGAACGCGAAAGGTAACAATACTGGTACGCATGCGGTCCTTCCTCAGATACACCAAAAGCTGGAATCAACCGCGAAGCCGCGGAGGTCGGGCTCACAGACTACTGAGCAGGTTGTTCGGGATTTGAAGCACCACTACCGAAAAACGGTGTGCACGTTTAGAAGTAGAACCACCGGACCCCTACGTAGCACGTTTTGGGCCACAGGAGTAGCGGAACACCTGCTAACTGTGCTGGCGCAGTAGAGCAGGGTTTCACAACACGCGAAGATAGTAAAGGGAAAACAAGCACTTCCCGCTCGCCCTACAACTGCAAGGTGAGCGTCACGACATGCACTTTGGCACGGAGACACTTAAAAGGGTCAAACAAAGAGATAGAAAGAGGAACTCCGGTTTAACTTACCTGCAATTGTATATCTGTCCATGTAGTTAATGAGGTTAATGTAGAATAGAATCGCCACTGCTAGGTAGTCGCGAAACCGATGTGTCCGTACATGCACGGGACTCGGCGCTGCGGCGTCGGATTCACCGACGGGCGGAACCATCTTGTCGGCTGTTACTGGGCTCCTCTCCTGCAACCGCAACATTCAAGTCTGCCACCAAGGGGGTCTTCTCCTGGTGCTGAGAGCTGTCAGCTCAGGCGCTGTGAGCAACGTTCACTGAACATCACTACACATACCCGCGACGCAACTCAACAAGTATTTTGAAGATGGCATGGCTGCTGGCTGCGGACGGCTTTCCTTGGCTCTTCCGACTAGCCGGTGCCAACGTTGGTCGGTGTAGCTGGTGTAGCGTGTAGCACGGAAACAGCTTTCCGGCGGCGCTATGTACAGGAAATATATAAAAAGCCTACAAGCTTTGCCGAAAAAACTTTACTATGAATTAGTTTGCAAAAAAGATCATGCAGCGCCTTCCGCGGCGCCGAAAGGAATGCCGGGTACTCGAGGTACAACTGGTACAAATACGGTAAAACTGGTTGTAGCAGACGACAGAGGCGTCCTTGGAGGTGGAAGCGAGCGGGCGAAGGCAGGGGAGCAACTGTGCTTCCCCAGGGGTTTCCCAAAAATTGAAATTAGGGGGTGTCTAAATTTTTAGGGGGGGGTGGGGGGGGGGGGGGGGCATTGAGAATAGAGGACTCGTTGCAAATTAAAGGGGGCCTTTAGAAAAACAAGCGGGATCTACACCCCCCCCCCTCCCCTAGGGGGTGTGTAGGGAAATCACTGCTTCCCCCTCGCTTTCCTCAGTGTTACATGGAGGCGATCGAGGAGTATGTGCCGCGTATCTTGTGTCTCGTCAGCAGGGACAAAAGATCAAGCGTCGTGTTCCAACATGACTATTGACTGCAGAGGGTTTTTCTTTCCATTTTCGAGGTTGAGCCATAGAGAAATATAGTACTACGTAAAGAGCGGACACTTCCATATGCCCCAGCGGCCCAATTCAGCGTCAGCGAGCGCACCCAGCGGCCAGTATAGTCCCTAGTTGAGTGTTGAATGGATGGATACACGCAGTAACAGCTGGCCAGATGAATGAATGGATTCAAGGCGAATTCTGGCGATATTTTTGTATCGGGTAGTAGCATGCGCCCTCTAGTTTAACGAGTCAGTGTTATTGTAACTAGCATGGTTTTTGTTTAAAATAGAATTGTTTTATAAGCATACCTTAATTGTAATGCAGAAGAAAAGTCATCCAGCGCTACATATAATTCAAACTGACCGCACACCGAAAAGTATATTTTCACATTTGTGCTAACTCTCTTCAAGGGACGACACCAGGGATTGACACACAAAAGTATTTATTTTTGTAACTATGACAAGCAAAACAAGCATCAACTCTGAAGACAAGGAGTGATGTATGCTATTCATACATTACAAAAATAACAATACACATGCAAACTGTATGAATAACGCGTCAACAGTTGTACACTGCAAAAAAAAAGTACTGTATTACAGCGAGACTTACAGCGACTAATGCAATGTGATGGAGGGCATTTAAAAAAATTACCGTCCAAGTTCCATGAAAGGCGCTTGCACATATGACCATGTGCTGAAAGGCACTTGCACATGACTGGCCCAGTGGCTTCTAAATTCAATGACCGAATGCAAATGTCCGTCAACAAAGAAACTACAGTCACAATACTTCTTACATAGACCGTATACCATGACCGCAACAGAGGAATGACTAGAAACCTGCACGAGACAACAAGCCGCGGAACCAACTCAACGCACGCAACGCACACAACGAGGCAAGAGACACAGACCAAGCAGCCGAAGTACAGTCGGTACAGTAGCCGAAGTATCCGCCCCCCGTCGAGTGCACGACTCCGAAGCCAAGCGTCCTGCCGCAGCCATAGCCACAGCCGTTAAAGTTGTTTTTGAAAGTTTTCAAAGTTCGTAATAATTTTAAAAGTTTACTCTATACAATGAAGTTATTTATTGATCATATATATCTGACAAATGTTCAAAATAATGGGCACTGTTGCGCCTACTAACGGCCAGTAGAGTCCCTAACTCCTGGGCCGCGAAACGGCTTGAGTGGCCACTCTTTACGTAGTACTATATTTCTCTATGGTTGAGCACTGTACAGCATGTCCCCCCCCCCCTCTCTCCCCCCCCCTTCTCTCCAAAAAAATAAAATAATTTCTGGCAAATTGCTGGGCAATTGTGTTGCATACGTGAAACATTCGAGCTTCACAAACGTTTAGCAATGCTCAGTTTCCAGACGCCTACGTTCACGGCACTCTTCATCCGATAGTTTAACGCGTACCATGTACACTTGATAGTTGTTCCTAAAATGAAGCGATACTACCACTGATCACAGGCTGATAAATCTGGCAATCTTCCTGAGCCTTCCATGCTCGCGAGCTCCTCTCTCTCGGTGCGCACAGGTGGTCGAGCTCCTCTTCGCCGACACCTCTGGTCACATTACCTCCCGGTTAACTAGTGCTTAAGGGGGTGGTACAACGATTTTATGATTGAAAGAATTTGCATCTCGTCATTTTTACGTTGTTTATCGTGTCCCGGGGGATAGAGAAAACACCTCCTTCATTAAAAATGCCGCGATTCCGCTGCATACTTGCAAAGCAAAAGTCAATGTTTTTCCCCCACCCGCAGCCCCAAGTGGCAGCCGAAGGAACTACGGCGAGATTACGTGACCTCGCTCGTCTCTAAGCTGCAGCATAACGCTCGCTAATGCCAGCAGAGAGAGGGAGAGGAAGCGTCCCTCGGGATAGCACACGGGAAGCTACACGGCACTCCGAATGACGTCACTGGGAGTGCGACCAGGTGTGACCCTGAAGACTGGGAGTGAGTTGAGGGGTGCCCGAAATGCCAATATTTATATTTTTTTTACGCAACAACTAGGACACGCAGGCCAAGTCGGTTTTCTGTGCTTTACTTCAGAAGTGTCAGAGGGCAATTTCCACAAATGTTTGACTGCAGTCCGAAAATCGTTGCACCCCCCTTTAAAGTCAAACACCTGTGGGTATCTGTTCTGTTGTGGTCACCTCACCGGGTTGAAGGAGGGGGGCTAGTGGGACATATTTTGACGATCGGCTGTGTCAGCGTCTGGCTGACACATATTCGAACGCTGTGTCGAGAACACACCAAAATAATTCATGTTGTACCCATGGGTTTAGTTCTAAACTCTGTCGCTAGGGGCGCGACGGTTGGATCTACTCCCCAAGGGGGTCCGACACCCTTGGGGAGTGGACTCCCTGTCCAAATACGTGGGGAGTCCAAGATCTCCCGACCCCCGATTTTAAGTACTGCCGGCCGTTAACCAATCAGCGTCGAGCACCTCACTTCTCTTTCACCCATCAACCCATCAGCGTCAAGCCTCGTGGCCACACTTATATCTCACCTTCACAAAATGCCAAACACCTAATCAAAAAATGTATCACGTTAAAAAAAAAAATTGTGTTTTTCTTTGTTTTGCAGAAGTAAATTATGCATTCCTAAACGCTCAGTCTCCATCCAAATGTAGCGATAGCAGTCCAAACCAAATTCCAAAGTTTCAGAACTCTACTCCGTTCAACCCAAATAGAAGCTCCGCCTTCAGCGCAAGCTTTCTGCTTGCGGACACAAGTGTGAATGCACAGGCACGTGCAACCAAAGCACTGCGGAAGATAAGCGATAGCTCAAGTTACAAGTGATTTTCTGAAAATTTCAACATGAAAATAGGGCCTGTTTTTGCCAGTCGTCGGTAACTGGCACCATTCAACTCAATGTGTTAGAGAGCTTTGTCGGCTGCCATTTTTCCATTGAAAATTTAACGGTTAGTTCTGAAACTTTGACATCTTGTTCAGACCGCCAGCACTACTTTTGGGCAAACTGAGCGTTTGGTCATGCAGATTATTTTTGCAGTCAAAAGTGCCCTCAAAATATTTTTGAGGGATAGCCAGAGTAAACTCATGCAGACATATGAACTCCAATGGCACCAACTAAATTAAAGATTATTTCACCAACCCAGAGTATTTTGGTTTCTGTAGAAACGAAATATGTGCAACGCTCCAAAACGCCGGTGATAGCTTCAAGGTTACTATACTCAGTTGGCAAGCTGCCAATAAGACACAGACCCTAACAATTTCCTCCAATATTCCTCAGCAACCGATTGAAGTGCCACGTCTCTTGCATGCTACGACACATTTCCACCACAACAGTCAGAGTGCAACCGTAGTCTGTAGAAGAGAGACACTTCAATCAATCGGCAATTAGCTCTGGGGATGTTGCTAAAGGGGCGGGGTACTTGGCTCCTGTCAATGAGCATCAATGGGAGCTGGCAAAGTCAACTTACAGCATCCGGTAACGCTGGCTGACCTGATAAGTGATAACTTAATTGGACTGTTTCTCGAAATGTGTGGTCTTCACAACTCTTCACCGAGTCTGCCACTTTGCCAAGATGGCATTATTTGATCCTTGTACACAAGCAATGTAGTTTAATTAGAAATTTAACTCAAATGTGCCACTCAAATGCTAGCTAGAATGTCGACCTCTAGCTAAGCAAGTGCCCAGATCGGGCCATGGCTGCTGCTGCTGCCGGTTGTGTCATTGTCTGTCCGTACCATGTCTATAACTCAAGCAGTGAGCACAGCTTATGCTGTATACAGCTTGTGAATAAAAGATATGACTTTAATTCTGATATACATCCAACAATACATGAGCTGCTGAGATAATCCACTGGTCCACATCACAGTTCTGAAGGGTGCTTTGGTTTGGTGGGGATGGCCGATCAACTGGAACCCAACAACAGCAACATTGCTCCACAAGAAGCTTAAAAAAAATAGAGTCGTCACGATCTGGATGCCGTTACAGGGACACAATACAAGTTTCGTCCTCATCATTATCATCATCAACACAAGCTGCACGACGCAGCACAACAGTTGGTAACTAGGACGAGACATAAAAAAGGAGAAAACGCCTTTGACACTCGTACCCAAAGTGTGGGGAAGTAGACTCCTAGCACAGAAGTTCACCGGTTGACAGAAACCGGTGACCACACATTCTTCCAGCAGATCACAGAAACTTGCGATTCCGTATCACAAACAAAGAGTCTCGCTGTGCCAGTCCATGCAACAAATGCATTGCGGTAGTTTCTGAACCATTTCCGTTGTTCAATAAAAACAATGTGCTCGCCAACGAGACAGTTCGCATCCACTCCGT
This sequence comes from Ixodes ricinus, assembly GCA_037355805.1. Classification (NCBI taxonomy): domain Eukaryota; kingdom Metazoa; phylum Arthropoda; class Arachnida; order Ixodida; family Ixodidae; genus Ixodes; species Ixodes ricinus. Next base: position 47,954 of record JAZHYW010000158.1, read on the forward strand.
GTCGTACAAAAGCGCCCTTGGGTTCCCCGGTGTAATAAGCTCGTATGTCAGAGTTTCCCTAAAAAGCTTAACTGGATATCGCTCGTAGATCGTGAGACCAAGGTTAGAGTAGAGAAAAATGATGCGCGACAAAACATATGTTACGTGCAACAGAAAGATACTTAGAAAGCATTCTAAAACGAAATGCTAATGTAATATTTTACACAAGGTCGTCGAAGCAAGTAGCTTAATGCAACACTGTCGGACAGCACAACCTGCAAGAATCAAGCGCGACTAAACAAAAACAATTATATATACAATCCTTCGTACCATGCAGACTCGACCGCATTCAGCGGTCCAGACAAAACGGCAATGCAAACAGATACAATGAGAAGCGGAGATTTATTTGAGGATGCGTCCAACGATGAAAAAGCCGAGGCATCTACCTGAGCTCCGAATCAAACCCAGTCGTTACCACCGACGCTCCCATGCGCAAAGATCCTGCTCACGATGACAATGCACGCACGCACTCACAAATTCATTCAAGAAAACTGTAAAACTAACAATAAATTAAACTTTCTCTCTATATGTAAGGGATGAAATCGTCCTGCATCGTCGTATGGAAGCAACAACGGGATGAAGAAAAGATGCCACACCGGAAATGCACGACGTCACAGCCGACGTTCACGAGACGAGACTCTAAAACAACAACACCCACTTTTCGAGCCAAGTGACAGTCGTTTCGGATGTCGCAACGCTATGTACAAAATGTCGTGACCGGAGGCAAACGCCCTCCCTGGACTTCACGTACACAACCTGCATGTCGGCTACAGGCCTTAAACCTTTTCCAATCTCAATTCACAACGGCGAGTCTGCATCTGTCGAAGAGCCGGCGGACTTCGGATAAAACGACGGGCTTGAAACGTGTGAAACGACTGCCGCACCGCTCATACCACGCAGAGGCAGGACTACGACGAGGTCTGGCTCCGCAAAGCTCCGCCCCACCCCCCATGCGTTCCGCAGGAGCCATGTAAAAGTGAACGCAGCCGCGAGGACCAAACACACAAACACTCTGCCCACACAGCCAGTGCCAAGTGCGAAGGATGGCACGGCGCGGGTCGCCGTAGCGCGAAGTTCCCTCCATGTTTTGTACACCTCGAAAATGCCACGTTTGGAACATCACAGCCTCGATAACACTCAATGATTTGTACTCTTCATCATTTGTGACAGTTTCATCACTGTGAAGGACTGGTCCAGAACAAAACGAGAATAAAAAATAAAAGATGCAGTCAAGGAGAGGGCTACTTCTGGCAATTCGCCGAAGTCCAAAGAAAACATGCCCGGATTCGGATGGCACGAGGGGCGAGCCGATGCGGATCTTCGCACGTTCCCGGGTCAGACGACTCGAAGCAGGGCCCCGAATGCGGAAGCGGAGACGCAAGAGGTAGAAAATCGCACTTCCCGCGGCGGAGCCGGGCGTGGAAAAGTATGACGCCCGGCACTACATCACAGTTACAGATACCGATCCCGGAGTGGCGGCACTCCAGCCAAATCGATCGCACTCTACGCAAAGAAAGGCCTCTGCCGCAATTTGGGTCGTGTCATGTTGACCTCCGTCGAGTTTCCTCCCCCCGCTCACTCCGGGAAAGTTCCCGCTTTGCGGAACCCATCCAAAAGCGCTCCACAAAGTGGGCGTCTCACAATACGGAGCTTCTCGTTCACCCAGCGTCTGAGTGCTGCTCCTTCTCCTCGGAGGCCGTCCCCTCCTTCGGAGGCGGGGCCTCCCCGTGAGGGGAGGCGGGGCCTCCGTCGGGCGAGGGTCAGTGGGAGGTGCGTCCGTTTTTGGGGCCGCTCTGTCCTCCCGGCGGACCCTTGCACTTGAAGCTGCGCTGCTTGGAGAGCTGAGAGGCCGAGCGAGCGCGGTCGGGCGGGGCCCCGCCCCCGGCCCCGCCCCCGTCAGAGCAGGCGCCGCCCCCTCCGTCCTTGTCCGTCGGAGAGCCCAGGGTCAGGCTGGACATGGAGGAGGACAGGTTCATGGCCGAGGCCACCGACAGAGAGCTCGGGTACTGGCTCAACTCCCCCTCGTCTGCCGGCAGGCACGTCTCCACCATGGCCTCCAGGCAGTTGACAAACAGCTCCGCATTGTCCAGGTTCGTCTGGCACTGCACACAGTGACAACTGTTACGACCCAACTAAACCCCTGCGAGTTTGCTTTGAGTATGCTAAGTATGAAGTCAACTTGCCCCTTGTTTTGTCTCCCCCTTACAATGGAGTATGGTGAAGGCATCAGGTCATATCACGGGCCACTTGGAAAACATGTAGAAAATGCTCCGACGTGCGTATCGGTGCTCGCAGTGGAGAGTGAAAAGGCATAAGGTGCACAAACATGCACGACCCGAATGTTGGGCGGCGAAGGCTACAATGCATTGGAGTAGAATGCTGTTGAACGCACTTGCAGAAAAATACCTCGATAATTGCTGCGACTGAGCAAACGATAGTGTGCAACTAGATTTTTCCAAGTTCATTCCAATGCCAAGGTTCAGCTGCCTCCCTGTTTTTCTTTTTAATTGGCTTTAAGAACTGAAGGAACTTTTGGCCAATTAGGGCCCTCATTTTTTAATGCGAATAGCATTCTTTGGATACTTCACGCACTTTTCGTCTATGTATCTATCTATCTATCTATCTATCTATCTGGCTATCTAACCTCTTACGCCGCGGGTCGATAAATAAATAAAAAAGACCGGCGCCGGCTGGGATTCGAACCGTTGACCCTTTGATCAGCAGGCAGACGCGCTAACCACAGAGCTATGAAGGCAGTCATTCAACACACTCTAAACGGTTGTTTATATCTTTACCATAGGACGCGCTTTACAGCGCTGTCACAGCTACCGGTGCGCGCGCGTTCCATGCACGAGGGCTCATTCCGCTCTCGTGAGGCTGAGCACGGCCGCTAGCTCACCCTCTCCCGCGCTCGGGAGAGGGTGATGTAGCAGCCGTGCTCAGCCTCACGAGAGCGGAATGAGCCCTCGTGCATGGAACGCGCGCGCACCGGTAGCTGTGACAGCGCTGTAAAGCGCGTCCTACGGTAAAGATATAAACAACCGTTTAGAGTACCGTTGGTTGAGACTAGCTGAGACGCCAGAAAGTCTGGTCGGTACCATTTTGAGTGTTTGTGCGTATGGCGCGTGCTTTGCTCGCCTTCCTAAGTGACACAAACGCACGTGCTGGGCTGCGGAGATCGTGCGCACGGCTGTGAAAGTGTCAACAAATTTAGAATCGCCTCAAGAGTGGGCTGGCGTATCTAGAGTGTGCCGGCCACCTGACGAACGCGCATAACTCCGCACCGTTTGATGCTATTCGCATTAACGTAGATAATCATTCCCAAAGAATGGGTTCTGCTGATTTTTTTTATTTAAAAATGGATTAAATTTGTTATACCGTCAATTAGTGCAGGTAGAGAAACTTGACGACATGATGGCGCTTGAGACAAGGACAAAAGGGAGACTAGACAACACGGAGCGCAACTTCAACTGTTTATTTTTGAAAAGGGGGGGGGGGACATAAATACACTCAAAACCGCTTCACCTCAGCCAATCCGAGGCCTCACCGTTGCCCGCAGAAACGCTATCTCCATCATGTCGTAAAATTCCCAGTACCAACTAGCCCAACAATCTGCATTGATAGAGAGAAACAGTTTATTTTCTTTTTTTCTCTCTCACCTAAAAATTGAGTAACTGAATGTGCAACTAGCTAACCACTTTGTGTGCCTTGCTGCTGAAAACTTTTCCAGGAGAAAAAGATGCATGCGCTCAACTTTGTTGCTTTTATGTGGTTTTTAAAAAAAATATAAATATTTGTTTAATTAATTTTACACGGTGTTCTCGAGCATTACTTGGGAGTAAAATATTTTTTTTCTAATAAAACCAATGAATGGAGTGCACTGAAGCTTTTCGCAAAGGTATCTCAAGGTGGTGCATATATCGTACTCAAATATTATGAGTGCAGGTTTCGGGCAAGAAAGTATCCACTTTCTTCCTATGCACAGAGAGGAAAACAATGAAAACTGTGTGGCTGACGCTGCTGCTCACAGGTGGTACCACATGCCCAAGTCTACCAGATGCCTAGACACATCAAATTTAAGTGTGATAAATGCACCACTGAACGACACCTCTGTGAAAAGTTTAACTGCCCCCAGTTCTTTGGTCTATTTATACTAATATTTTTTTACACCCGAGTAGCACTCCTAAACACCCTGTACAAAGTGGTCCAACAAATTGAACTTTCTGAAAATTCAAACACATATTTATCAGAGGCAATTGAAAATCTTGAGAGTCTCTTTAAACCTTCCTGTGGCATGAAAAGCATAGTTCTAGCAGTCTGCAGATGATGACACAGAGAGCTCGGACTTTAAAAAAAGTAATCCCTCCACACATACACAACAGAAAAGCTTCAGAAAGGTATGAGCTTGTATTCACAGCTTTCAAAACAATTAAAGTGGTACTCAAGCTCATATATGACAGCACCATGCTCACCTAGAACACTTAAATAGCTGCGACCTCCACAGACTTTCTAATTTCACGATAAAGCGTTACGATTGACTGCTGTAATAGAAAGCCCCACAATCTGTCAAAGCAGATAATCTACCACAGGACACTGCCTTACTTCCATGCTCAAGCTCACCTTGGAGAAGGGACCAGCAAACCTCCAAAGTCCTCCAAATCCACAAGCTGCCATGCAAGAAAACGAAATTACAGTCAGTGTGCAGGTGGGCAAGTCTAAGCAAACAAAAGGTATCACTGTGTATGTGTGTGTGAATGAGTCTCGGTTCAAAAGCATTGTATATTTTTTGAGACCTCTTGCTGTCTAGGTTTTTTTGTCTAAACCGAAAGGTGGTTGTGCTTTGTAGGTGGCCTAACTTAGTTGGTCTTGTGATTTGGGTGAGGGTTGTGTGCACAACCTTGAAAAACAGGACATCCCGTGGTTTTGTGGCGGTTGTAGTTCTGTATATAAGGAGGTCGGTTGAATAAAATTATTAGCTCAGTTAGAAACTCTGTCTGTCCCTGCTACCTTCTCTTCCACTGTAAAAAAAAAAAAAAAAAAAATCCTCTTTCTGCTTTAGTCTTGGGTTATAATCATCATGGTAAATATGAGAAAAATACGGAAGAACATGGCTTATCACAAGGGCATTCAAAATGCAAAAACCGAGCGCTGAATTTCCTCATTTGATTGAAGAGAATCAAGCTTGCCGAGCGACCGGAGCAAGGTCTTCAACAAGCAATGAACACTCTTTCAGTGGTTTTAAGAATCATTTAGACGAAGGTAATGACCGCACCACCAAACGTAAATCTCGGGAGATCTCAACCCCAAAGCCACGGGACCCCACATAGAATTAAGATTTCGGTCAGATGCTCACTCTGCAGATAGTGCAGCTGCTGCTGGCTGCTGTCCTCGCAAGCAATCATGTTCTGGATGATGCACTGAACCGCACTCAGTATGATGTGGTCATGGTTCTGGGAAAGCACCGTCGTGATCTTGGCGTCCAGCAAGCTGTGACTGAGGGTACGAAAAAAGAAAGGAAAAGCAAGCGGGTCATAAAGCACTCGTTGTTAGACGATTAGGTTTAATTTCAAAATAATGCAATCCGGAGACTTACAAGACAGGCCCAGAGTAAGTGGATTTAGTGGTGGTACAGACACAATGCATGCCTTTATTAATCATAGTAATGAGACCTAAAATTCTAATAAGAACTGTAATTTTGTTATTGTCACAATTGTATGCCTGTATACATGCTTTGCTTTTACTGTTTTTGTTACGTTTTCAACAAAATTTCAGAATTGCATTTAGACCTTCCCTTGTGTAATACCTGGAAACGGGTCCTCTAGATATACAGTCAAACCTCGATGTAACGAAGTCGGTAAAATTCGAAATTTAGTACGTTACATTGAAATTTCGCTACATAGAAATTTGGGGCTAACGTTGAAGAGCTTCCACAAATGTTTCCCGGGTGCACAAAACTCACCGAGGACGCCTTTATTTTGGTTGAAAGTAGTCCGTCACCTTTTTCTAGACCACTCGACATTATTATTGGCATCACTCGACGTTCGCACAGCCAGGCGGTTTGCATCGCGTCTTCGTCTTGCTGGGTGCTCGCGAACCGCCTCAAGACATTGATCGCGTCCACCACTTCACGGTTACTGGGCACATCGCCAGGTGTCTTGCTTATCAGGCTCGCATGTCGTCTCCGTCTTGCGAGTTCCCATGAGCATCGCTAGCTATCGCCTTGCCAGTCACCTGCTCCTTCGCAATGACAGCAGAGTCGGCATATAGAAAGTTGTCGAGGTCGACGTTGTCAGGGACGGCTCCATCGCCTTGAAGGCTCCGTGGCCCAGGACAACGAGAAACGCACGTGTTTAGTTAGGCCTCGAAACGAACTACCGTAACTATGCTGTGCGAACGAAGCGAATGGACGAAACGCCAGCGGCTCTAGTGTCCTCTAGTGGCCGTTCTGTACACCACACTCGCCAGATTAGACGCCCTCTCCCCAGAGCATTGGGCCAGATGGGCCAGTTGGGCGGCCCGTTTCACCCTGTGTGCTTTATCGGGGGCCCGTTTCAGCACGAGTGCTTCCCAAAATCTCCTTCGGGACCCAAAAGTTTGTGCCGAATTGTCCATGAAATTTCGTTACATCGAAATTTCGGCAAACGGGACTTCGTTACGTAGAGGTCAAAAATACATGGCGTGTATACACTTGCGGTTAGAAAAAGTTATGTACTTCGTTACATCGGGGGTTTCGTTACATAGAAGTTCGTTACATCGAGGTTTGACTGTATAAATAA
>JAZHYW010000159.1:0-88699 GCA_037355805.1 Ixodes ricinus
TATACTACTATTAATGTTTGTGAAGCGCACAATGTAGCTCAGACATTTGTTTATATTCAATTATTTTCAAAAGATATCAACTGACCATTTGCCAAAATATTTATTAAACATCATTCATTTTTAAAATTTTATATTAAAATTACTGTTTAACATGACTTTTTTAAATATCAACTGCATTGCGAAATTAATCGCCGGTTGGCGGTGCCACCAATAAATGCCTTATCACTACTGCTCTGCGGGAAAAAGAAAGACTTAACAACAACGTTATGAGATTTTTAAATATTTGATCAGATCTCCAATTTAGCGTCCGGCAACACAAAGCCCCAAAGAAAAAACCTCTCCCTCACGCCTTAAACGTAGGCGACCCCCGATTCAAAAGGCGTGTTGTCATGGCCGCCCGGCTCGCCGGGTACCATGCCGCCATATTGCACGCCCTGGAAAAAGTTCCACCGGCCTACGCCACTGATTTAGCGTATATCAGCAACCCTAAACATGCGCTAGTGCAAGCGACGGTCATTCCTGCTCTTGCTGTTCATGAACTTCGATGGTCTAAAGTTTAAACCGTGTCTGCGTTCGCGCCACACATAGAACATCGAACGCTGGACGCTGACAATGCAAACGTGTCCGCCAACCCTTTCTCTAAGGAAGACGAGGTCGCCTTCCAGGCTGTCATAGCCCGGCTTTTAACTTCCACATCGCCCGCGCCAGCCATTTCATACCTGCCTTATAGTGCTGCGCGACTTGGTTACCGGTATTCACAGCGCTTCCGTTGACTTCTTGCAGAGGGCCAGGCCAGGCAGAACAATAAGAACGTTCCTGCGCTGGGACGCCTCCGTCGAACGTTCGAGAAGAAAGACCGTTATGACCGGAGAGAACGTCAGCGGGGAACGCACACATACCCGGGCAGAGCGCCCTCCACGCATACTGAAAGATGACGTGTCATACGAGAACAGTACTTGTCTCGTTTGCGTCTTTCCACAATAATCGCAGCGCCTATAGCGCTAGAAGCGCCCCAACAATTTGCACCCTCTGGGAGGTAATATTTACCTGCGTTGCTGCTCCACCGCGGCAAACTTCACCTTGTGCTTTACCGCATTCGCCAGTATACGCTGCGCCTGAGGGTAACAAGCGGAGCGCTTCCCCTATTGTGGGAAAATTGGGCAAAGGCGGTCTGTTACCTCTATTGGTCCCGCTTTTCTAAGTGCACAGAAACCCAGAAACGCTTCGATGGCCTTCTCGTCGGGCAATGCAGCCGTTCACACTCTTGCGACCGAGTTCGACCGAGAGAAACCAAACCGGGATTTTACGCCTCTTGCGATCTCTTAAGACCAGCTCTGCTGCAGTCAGCAGTCTAAGAGAATCGCAAAAATCAATTTTAGTCTCAATCAGCTCGGTAAATGAACGAACCTTAACAAGAGAGCTGCAGTGGTTGTCTGGAATTACGGCAAACACGCTTCGTTGCCAGCGACGCACCTTTCGGTGTGATTAATTCACCGCCAAAGGAGCCAGCACTTCGCCGGCTTGAAGTGTTCGTCGCGTTCACACTTATGACGGACAATCAGACACCACTAAAGACATGCGATAAGCGATTACCGACATCTGTTCTGCGGGTGATCGGCACGTATCCTGAAGCAGGTGCTTCTCCAGAAGCTGGATGTGGTGTATTCCGCCACATCTTCCGCCGCTTCCGACTCCGGGTTCGCGTTTTGCGGCATTCTGTTTGTGTCGCGTGCATCGCACTCGAGAAGAAAAGTTCTTTTGATATTGACCTGGGTCCTTCGGAACCGTGCGATGTAGGCACAATCGCTACACTGGCATGCACTCGCTCGAGCTCCTGCGATAAAGTACGCGTACCTGTCAATCCAGATGCCCGTGATTGCTGACGGGCCGTGTTCTTCTGGAAACGCAGCCCTTGAAACGCCCGTTTCCGGACTGCCAGCATCGGCGTAACGGCCCGCTAAATTTAGCGGGAAAAGCGACGTCAGGCCTGCTTTTCTTAATTCAATTTCCCGCTAAATCTGGGGAGAAATTCAGGTGCGCCGTTTGTAGTTCGCTGAGTTCTCTCCCACAGATTTAACAGGAAAATTGACGTCACAGCCTTTCAATTTTTACATAAATCAGCGGAGAAACAAACATTTATAGGTGACGGCCTGCAGTACTGGCATCTGTTTCACTGTTTTGCGAGAAACTGATTGGGAGCAGGGGACGGAAGGGCGCGCGCGCGATCGCACTCTCCAGACGCTCGGCCTGCTTGTCACTCGCCTGACATACTTCCCTTTGACCTTCCTGCTCAGCATGCACGTCGAGGTCGTCGCGTACGACGGCCTGCGTCCGTTGTGACCTCATCGCTGTTGCTGGTCAGGGGTAGGTCGAAGTCAAAATGACCAGCTTCAACACTGTACGATAACGATCGCTCACCTGTCCTGTAATCAGTGTAGAAGACATCGGCGGCGACGATGCTGCAGCCGCCAATAATACCGAAACCGCGTGCTCAAACACGGAATGTAAACGAGGAAGTTGAAGTCAGTCGAAACGCGAGACGCCAGAGAATAATCCTGCGAGTGCGTGCAGGGACATACGCGCCATAAGCAAATAAAGTCGTCGAAAAAAAAACAAAAAAACATGGCAACATTTTTTAATAGGGTGGATCTAAGGTCTTACAATTAGCAGAATTTATCACAGAACCTTTCCAGCAATTTTCAATACAAAATGAGCAAAATAGAACGCTAATGGGTCCTTGCACTATATATTTATCTCATATTTTATTTTTTGAAATTGTATATAACCCTTTCAGGGCTTGATTTTAGACGGAAAACCATAGTAAGGAGCGTTGCAAAGTTGGACCACTAAATATAAAACGGTACGGTTCGACCCATGCCGCCCTCGTTGATAGTGCGTTATGATGACTGTTTTTACCCGCTGCTGGGACACCCGCGGTTGGGTGTGGCGTTGATCTTCGTTCTACTCTTGGCTTCGTTTACCAACCACGGCGGCGCTGACGGTTATCAACGGCACCATATATGCCATACGTCGGCAAGCCAGCAAATATTGGCACGCCTTCTGTAAACTGAACATCTGGCTGTAATCAGGCCGTAGTATGGGAATAGCAGCATGTCACTGAAGGGCGAACGCGGTGCAGGGGCATAGTTCGGCGAAGACGTGCCCAATCAGTGGGGACGCCAATCCTATCAACGCAGCACTGATGTCCGTGCCCCGCCCTCGCCTGCTGATTGATGCCAACGTTGCACCATTGCGGCTTTCTGGTTACCCGAAGGCGTTTATCTCCTGAATGCCCACTAACAGCAACGTGCCTTCCTTGTGGTGCGACAAGCGCAGATGAGAGAAGTATACAAGATTAAAAACATTTTCATTATTCGCACAAATACCAAATAGAAAGGCTGTAAACAAATTTATGTATCCTATTATAGTTTTGAAAAGCACCGCTCAAATAGCTTAAAAAGCGCGTACCGCAATGACATTCTGGCGCTTTTAAAACAACTTCCATTCGGGGGACGGAAGAAGCAGAACCTGCAACATACAATAACGCATTAACTTCAAATCGCAAAACGACAAACAGAAGATTTCCAGGTGGATCCGTAAATACTATGCTTGACACTTTTCTTTCTAAAGTTACGTGAAAAATTAACAAATCATGAAGATATCTTCTTTCATTAAGTGTATCCATAATTATTTTACGCAGCCTTGATGGTATTCATAATGATTTTTATTTCCGAGGTAGGTCACAAATTAACCGAATAAAGCGTCTCTGGAAGTTTTTCAGCAGCAGATTTTTTGAGTAATTAAGGAATCCCAGGCCAATCGAACTGAATTAAAATTTTGAACGGAATAAATACCTTTAAAGCACAAGCGCAGATGACAATGTATATTAAACTCTCGCATGGGCTGGTAAGCAGCATATAAAATATCAATGTTGAAACCTACAGAATTAACATGCGGAATCCATCCGAAGCACGGAGTCTATTAAAATTCGAGATCTCATTACGACGAATCAAGTTTAATTTTAAAGACATGGTCAGCATGCTTGGAAATGTATATAATATATATTTTCGACTAGACGTTACCAATAATATTTTTTAAATTTTACTTGACATCGTTATTTGAGGGCAAAATATTATTTAAGTGTACAAAGTCTGCATTTCTATGCAGTCACAGTGGAGCATCAATTTTGCTGTCTGTTTATAACGCCATCAAGCTTGCCCGCATGCCAGCGTTGACAAAGCTGAGCTCAATACAAAGAATCATTAGCACATAGGTTGTACAAAAGCCGGATCACCATAAATCCTTGAGGAACTCGAGAGATTAGTGTAGAATCAACCAAGGTTTCCACCAAATAAGGTAATAGCTGGGCTAGTTGATATGCATTAAACATGCATACGTCTGTTCTGTCTGTTGTGTACGGTCTATCATCAGGGTTTCCGTGTGCGGACAAAGTTTGAGCGGCCCGAAAAATAACTTTTGTACATTTTATGTACCCATTAGTTACAACATTCGAATTCACTTAACTGAAATAATTTAAGTTGACGCACATCGGTGTTGATCCTGTCCTAAGCCTACATCCTTTTTGCGGTTGGTTTTAGTCACTTGAACCTGAACAGCGAGGGTAAGGGTGGACTCTGCCGAGGGGCCTTAAGCGCCACTTAGTGAGCTACGCTTGGAAGTTGGATGAGGAAAGGGGAACAACATAAACTAGCCTCACATATTTGTATGGGTTGATCGCAAACTACTTTTCTTGGGGTGAATGTATTATAAAAGGTATACGGCTTTCTGGCTTTCTGACTATACTGTTTTGAAAATGATAGTCCGAACCACGTGCTGTAAAAGTGGTAGAGACTCAAAACGTATTTTCTGCCACCTTTTACATCGAAATGCAGTAAAATTTACGGTTAATGTACAATTATTGTGATCAGGCTATGCCTGGGGTTTTGTCGCGACCTACCGTTGTTTCTTGTTTTTTGACTACTGTACTCCCACTGTTTAACTGTTCACCCATTTATCGTAAACTATTAATAGTATCATAACTATCGAAAAAAGTAGTGGGAAGGCACGATGCATTTTGAGCAGGGCTTGTGTGAAAAATTAGCGAAGAACCCGTGAGGCGAGGTAATCGCGGCAAACGCAGCTCGCGCTGCTACAGTGCGACCGTACTGCCAGGAGAGCCGTTATCGCCATGGTTTCACTGGCACCCGCGCTGTTCCCCGGATTCCCTCGTTGTCCTCCTGGCTGCTTGCCTCTCCTCGCCAGCATGGAGAAGCTAACGTAAAAAAGTAACTCGTTCCAAGTATCAAATTACTTGGAATTCTGTTACAACAGAGTAATTTTAATTGTCAACTTAGGTTTTTTGAGGCTGTGGCTGTAACTAGTAAAAGGTAATTTTATGAAAAAGTTTAGTAACAACGAATTTATTACAATTATCGTACGTTGATATAGACTACGTAAAGTATTAAAAGCCACCATTCGGGTAATTCAACGGCACAAGAACTCAGTATGTGACATGCATGTATCATATAAGTAAAATAGGAATTTGAAATTAGAAACAGGTATTGCCTATGAAAACAATGATGCTCTTTTTGGTCCAGTATTGAGCACATTCCTACAATTTTGTTTCGTATAAGCAGGGTGTCGAACCAGTCATTATTTCAGTTCAGTTCAAGTTCAGGTTCAATAGCATGGTATTTTGTTCCGGATGGTTCCGGTTTAAAGGTAAGCACTTCATAATACCACTCGATTACCAATTTTAATAAAGCGCAGAACCGGTTCGAACGGTTCCCCTAACTCGTCCGCTAATTTCGATCAAACGCCCATACTGACACTGGCTTTGGGAATGCCCCGCAATAGGCCCATCCCAATACTACGCCCTCTTCAAACCACGATATATATATATATAAACTCTGCACAGTGACGTGCGCAAAAGACACCATTAATGGGCAAGGCTATTACTTGTATATTTACACTAATAACCAAAGTGAACTATACATAAGCATGATAAACGCACCATTTTTTGTGATATCTTTGCACAGACTTATTACGTATTTAATCTGCCAGAAGAGGACATGTTTTCTGGATGGGTCGCAGACACTAAAAAAAAAAAAGCGTGTGGTCAGTGCCATCTTTAGTGTTCGTAGGTATAGCGCGTGCTTTTGCTCGCTTTCAAGAAGCGACGAACACGGGCAATGCTGAGCCTGTGGCTGGGCTGAGAGATCACTTGCTGGACTGTGATTTTATGTAAACAGTAGGTCTCTAGGTAAATTCCTTGCCTCAATGTTTTGATTTGTTTTTCTGAACGTTTTTTTGTTTTTTTTTTTAACCATACTGCTTATTTTCGACACCCAGTAAGATGTCACAGCTATGCCCCAGTGTAGTGACAAGGGGAACAAGAGGAAACAATGTACCATAAAACACAAAAACAAGAACATCAGGTACGCATTAGAATAATTTATAGAATCCGTTAAGCACGTAAGGGCGTATATACATCAGCCAGACAGCCGATATGTCAGCCTTTCGGGCACGTGAACACGCACGTATAATGAAATGTGGCTATATCTTGACAGCGCTGAGGTTTCCATGGCAACCTTCATTCTAAAAATCTCGTGGCGATGCTTTGTCTGAGTGACTTTGCTTTTATCGCAAGCAACGCTCTGTGCAAATGAATGACCCGGTCCGAGTCCACAGGCCGGGTCATTCGACCTGTACCACTGTCAACCACCGAGCAAGTTCGCTACTGTCTACAGCAGACGACGTTTCTCGTATGCTCGATTGAAGACGATGACGCTGACAAAAGTGAGAAAATGGACGAACAGGAGACTTGCCTGACATGCTAGACTGCAAAACCTACAAAAAAAAATTAACAGACATTTTCTTTCTCCCCCCTTCCTCCCTCCTAAGCGTTGCCCTTAACAACCCTTTTTTTTTGCAAGAGTAGCACTGAGCATTTTAAAGAAAAGTATTGTTTTCATTAAAATGGACTAAAAACGACCTAAAGCTATTATACCCGTGCAACGCGGTACTTGTACTCCTTCCTTCTTAGTTAATGCTTTTTCCGGTAGGAAGGTCATATGGGCATTCTCGGTGTCAATTGGCTAAAATGCGGCTGTTGACTGCCACTTTAGTCCCATCTTGAGGTCAAATATTTCCGGACGCGTGGTATACTAAAGTGGCGCAATCCGCTCAACACATGGATTTCATGCATTTAAGTGGTCGGCGATTAACTTCCCAATCATGCGCCACCGCTGCGCCGACAGGATCAATCCGAAAACGAAGCGAAGTTGAAACTCTCGGGCCGCGGTATGACACTTATTACGTATTGCAATAAAAAGAAATGTAAATATCTCTGTCGGTAAAGTTAGTCTTGGCAACATCAATATCACCCGCAGTTTTTTCCCATTTTAAACCAATTATCGACACAATGGACCTTTCACATACCGACGGCACCAGGCGGTGGCTTGCTGTTTTAAAAATCGGAAGGGCTACCTGCGCTACCAATCGATAATGGGAGCTACGCTGCCAGTTTCTTCGTTCTCTGAGCGGCAGGCCGTGCCCAGCTTCGCGCGCCGTCCAGAATTGAGACGTCGTGGCGTCCACTTAACCCGTCATTAATTTGTTCACTAAATCCGCTTTCTTTTTGCATAACACAATGATTATGTCGCATGCTGCAATTACGTTGCTACCCTGATCTATAAGCCTACTTCCAGATTTCCCTCCGTTCATGGTGCCGTTGCGGCGTCAGGCATCGCTGTGCGACGCTATGGTCATTGGCTCTGAACCGTTTTTCGTTGAACAGGTATGCGCTTATCGGGTAAGCGGTTTTGTTCCGGTTCGATTTCAATGCCGGCGTGCGATTTCGGTTTCAGGTTTCATTCCGTTCGGTCAGTAACGGTTTGATCCGGTTTTCAGTTCAGGTTTAAGGTTGATTCAGGCACCCTGCGGCAAGACAACCGTGATACCGCGATTAACGGCTGCACATCCAGATTGGCATAAATGTTTTTGTACCGGCATGATGGCTTTTGCTATGTGTAATCGACTATCCATCTGTTCGCCTGACGACTTATGTTGCATACGAAGCACCAAACATAAATATCCTGTTTTGCGCCGCAGAGACCTCCACTGTGATACTGGCGAAATTTACGGCGGGTAAAAACCAAAATAGACCGGACTCATTATACCTCTGTTAACCTTTGCACGTGACATTTTTCCGTTCTGCCATAGAATGATGTGCGCCTTTTTCGCGTGGATGATGCAATATAGCGTTTCAAAACGCTATGATGCCTGCTAAGGCACCACCAAAGCGATGACGACGTTCTTGCATTTTCTAAAACTGGAGTTCAAGTCATGGTGGAGCGACTTCTTACGTTTCACCGGGACTTCGCCGCATCTCTTGAATGCGCAGTCCGGCGACAATAAGACATTTTCAGAGTCGAACTCACTGGTGCTTCCATATCTCATCGCAAACTAATAAGATAAAATACGTGCAGTCAATCGAAACAATTAAGCTGTGCTACAGATTAAGCCTAGTATTGCGATATGAGTTTAGGAAAATATCATATTGTTTATTTTGTAGAAGTATCCAAACAATTAAATGATAATTCCAGTATGGTGACTGATTAAGTAATTTAATTGTTTTCACGGATCAACTTTTTAATTCAATTTCTGTTACACGGTTAAGACATTTTAGCTTATGGTACGTTATTAAATATTTACCAATGTGGGCTGATGAGAAACAAAGCACCGACATAACGATCGCGTTTATATATTCAGTTGACGCTCACATAAATCATTAATTGATGAGCCTGCCAGAGCTGTGCTTTAATTTGAGAAACGTCACTACGTCGCAGATGCCCAAGATTATGCAGGCATTGCAGAGGTCTCTTTAGGCGTGTACAGCGCTTCGAAGGTAAGAGCAAATTGCTCCAGTGTCGAAACCTTTTCTGTCCGCAGCGCTCGTTGAAGAAGGAACGCGTACATGAATGACGTGTACGCCAGGCACCTGCACGTAGACGTCTCTCATCGGGATGCTGATGGGCTGATGCTCCACGTCACCCAGGGATCAAATGCGTCTTCAGAAAGGTAACGCACAGATTGGGGAACAGACTCCAGTAACGCGTCAAAGTGTTCCAGAAACCCTGATTTTAAAGGTCCGTCGGCAAGCCTCGTTCATGCGGACGTACTCCGGCAAGTCAGCGCGAAACATTCTTCCTCCAAAAGAATAATCAGCCGGGCGAAGAGTCCGTTCCACATTTTTAGACATGTCGACGTGAACTGTTCGAGTCGAGACGGCGTAGACAAAAAATTGACCCATCTCTGGTGGAATGATGTTGATTGAACCGAAGCTCTGAACTTGAAATTGCTGTCTGCTTAGACGCTGGTACGGCAATACGAACTACTCGTTCATTTCATCCATGTCAGAAAGAGAATGGCATGTTGCCTTGGAACGACGGTTGTTATATACGCATTTGAGCATTTGACCAGCGCCCTCTCGTCTATAAACGTTGAGCGAAAATGCATGCAGGATTTAACGCGATTAACGCACGCATTTGACCGCGGCGCCCTCTCCTATATAGACGTTGAGCGGCTACATGCGGCGTTTCATCACAGCGTCAGCTCTTGAGTTGCTACCACGTCTCAGGCCCTATAATCCCCGCAGTCGGCCGAGTGGTTAAGGGCGATGGACGAAATCCATTGGGGTCCCCCGCACAGGTTCGAATCCTGTGTGGGCTGCCGAGCATATTTTTGTTCGTCATTTTTACCGTTTATATTATGCGCACCACACGGCGCTGGAAGCTCCTGGGCGCAGGACCACGGCCTGGACGCCAACCGGACGGACGGATAGCCCCTATATTCACGAGGAGAAATCCCGGGGATTTCTCCGCGTCGCCGCATCCTGCGGCAAAACGTCAGCCTGGTATGCAGCCTCGCGTTTCGTCCGTAATACGCGCGATGCCAAAGGAAAATCAGGGGATTTCTCCCGTATGAATACCTTCGCCCCTAAAAATAGCGGCAGAAATAGCGAAGATTTGTTTCGGCGGACTTGAAAGGGGCGATGCATTTTTTATTGTTGCGCAAATACCGCCCAGAAGCGGTTCCCTGACATTAATGACATGTGAAATACCCATTAGTTTCTCACCACCCGTCAGTCGCAGAAAAATAAAGAAAAAGCGACGGGTTCATTCCCTCAACTCGCAGCCAGAACAAACGGCCGTGATCTGGAGCCGATTATACCGCCAATGTTGATCATAGCCATGCGCGCTGGGGTTGGCAAGGCACAGGACACGCGCTCAGTTCCAGACGATCTGGCTATGGTTCGGTTGTTATCGTCATTCCAGCGATTAGACGAGACTGGCTACCCAAATTCTGCTCGAGCTATTGATTATCACAAGCCGATGGTATTACGGCGGTATGAGTCCAGTAGGCACGTTACCTGCTGTCACTGGTGGTACTGCTACCGCCCAGCTACGTCATCAGGTTTTGCGAAGGAGAGATTGAATGAAAACACCCGGTTTTATCTTCGGAGTACAGCGCAACAAAGGTTCTTGGTCAGTAGTGCGGTAAGTATCCTTAGGTCCTATACGCCGTTCACCTTATCTTGTACGGCAGCGAAGCTGAAAACGCGAGCTCGCCAGCGTTAACAGCATACTCTTCGTCTGACTTATTTTCGCCGAAGATGTACCCAGAGCAGGAGGCACGCGCTTGCTGTACTCTGCGGTACATCATAGGGTGAAACGAGTATATGTCGGTAGCTCGTGTAAAGTGAAAAACATTCCAGTGAATATCGTTGCACGCCCTTTAAGGAGGGATTCACCTTTCATCACTGAATGGGCAAATTTCGCTGCAAAAAGTATGTGGGGCCATAAAATTGTTGATTCTTTTAGATGTTCATTATGAACGTAACGAGTCGTGCAACCTAAATATCCCGCTGAGAGCGTTGTAGATTTTATTAAAATCCAGAAAATATGACCGTTTTGACTGTTTCTGCGTTGCTTAATTTTAAAATTCATAATACTTGGCGAGAAAAAATGGCTAAACGTAGCCATTAGTATCCATCCCCGAAGTTATGTCAGTACAATTTTAAGACCACGGTATCACGTATTACAAATGCTAAAAAAAAATTGACGGGACAGATTTATTTTTATTAAGTTCAAAGAAATATCATTTTAATATCACTTGCCCTCAGGGCCGTATACGGAGAGAGTCAATGGGAGGAGCGGGAAGAGCGGAATGACGTGCACGAGACGCAGATGAAGGGCCGACATATTGTCTCGACCAACCAGAAGCCAGTATCTCTAGAGGTGGTAGCGAGAAATACTTTTAATAAATGCGTAAGTTAAAAATGGGCCAGCTTCTCATGGGTGAAAATACTATAAGTTACACATAATATTTAGATTATGATCCTACAAAAAGATGTAAGTATTGAATGTGCTGCTGATTCTGTTTTACTCAGACATAGCTTCCGGCCCTCGGCGCCTGGCGTACAGATTTTACTGATCGATGTATGATAAAGCTGTTCTATCTTCCCGTAACTGTATGTTCATGCCGCTGTTTTATGCCGATGAAAAACTGTTCACCTTATTTTTGCCGCAGGAGTTACTCGAAGCACTTATTAATTTTGTTTCTTGGACCTACGGATGTTCTTCAAAGTTTCTGGAGAACATTACATTCCGAATTCGCAAAGACGCTGGAACACGCCCAGCCCGCGCCATTAGCCGCTCCTCATTGGCCTCCCAACGCTTTCCCGGCCGGGCCAGCTATTTCTGTAGCCACCGCTCCATTTCTTAAAACTTTAACAAGCTCGTCGCTTTGCCCGGACAACGCTCGCAGCTTTGCGTTTTACCCGCCCCTGGGATCCGGTTTGCCATAATCTATGGTCTTGCACATCGGCGAGATTTCCCAGTCGTCCAAAAACTTATCTGTGTGTAATTTATGTCGGCTGCGCGGAGCAATCAATCGGACCGACGAGAAACAACGGTTATATTACGTAGTGATGCTATGGCAACGTGCAAATTGGAATGTCTCACCGACGAGCGCCGCGCTTTTAATTTTAAATAGACCTTGGCTGATGCCACGAGCTATGCCAGCCCATCGAGCGATAAGAACATTCCACGTGACCTCGCGCTCCGCAAACGACCCTGGCCAGATTGAAAAGGCACACGCTTTCACCTTGTGTAAATATTTACACCGTGTGCAAATATTTGTACATTAATTAAAGAGCTTCAGCAACGTCTCCATGAATGTCTAGCAGTTTGGTTTGTTTTGGATGACCGCTTTGCGTTGCCGTTTCGACGGCGGGCCCGCGTAAGCGATCAGTCCGATACATTCGCTATAACGGAGCATCTTTCTCTCCACATCGCTCAAGTCGTCCTTTCAACACGCCATGACACCGTGTTCGTCGAGAACACGATTCACATGGTGCTCAGAATCGCAGGAGGACCAAACGACAGAGGTCACAGAGCCCATCCGGATGTGACATGATCCCCCAGAGATGTCACTGCGCACGTGACTCGGAAGTACTCTGTCGCCAATGCACAAGCTGAGAGGCACCGAATAATTTGATATTTGCCATTTTTTTAATATAAACTAGCGCACGGAAGCAGAAATGGTTTTCTCTTCTTGAATCCAGGAATGACCGAGTGCAACTCCCACAATTATTTGGCTGAAGGTCAAAAATCGTTGCACCGCCCCTTTAAGTATAGTCTACGCGATCGTGCCGAGAGATTGAATAGTCCGTGGAACTCATAAAAGTAGATGGGCGAGAGAATAGTCGAGATGTGTAAAGCGGACCCTATAAGCCATCGGAGTATCTCCAGCACTGAGAACATGTGTCTTTTTGGTTTGGTCTTATAATTCGTGGAGCTCGAGGTAACGTTGTGCCGGATACATGAGCGGCATTTGGCAACTTCCGGTTCCTTAGGAAAGTTTCTTTCACTGTTGACAAATGACAACAATGAGCTGCAAGCCTGTGCAAGCATAATTCCGAAAAAACTCCAGACTGTAGTCTTTAGAACCATGGTTAGACAGGCTTGCAGATCATCGTCGTCGCATGTCAGCAGCTAAACAAAATTTCTTAACGCACCGGAAGTTGCCAAACGCCGCTCACCTATTGGCTGGTATAGAGCCGCTCTGGGATAGCTCACTGTGTCGGCAGTGGTCACTTTTCGAAAGTGAAACGAAGGCGCACGGCGGCGAGGTACTTCGCGTTGCAATGGCATCACTGTGTCATACATACATTGCCTCAGACCCATTCTCAAGACGGCAATGAAATCCCGCTCGACCGTGCCATGTGTCAAGAAAATGGCGCAGCCGAGCGCCGTATGTTTGACACTAGAGCCTCTAAATGATCTACGCGTAGAGTATCGGAACTCCGTTCCCCGATCCGCTAGCGGGCACCGCCATCCTGGTCCTTAGAGCAGAGAATACGTAACTGTTGACCGTCACAATTCAAAAATGCGACTTCCTCAGCGTTAGACACGGTGGTAGGAAGCTCAGGTGATATCGTTTCTGCTCTGTCGCGAAATCTTTCAACATTTGTGGAGGACGAAAACACGTTTCTTGCAATTTCAGATAGAGCTTCATATAACTGGCAACATTGACTTTAAGCACCAAGATGGCTGCAGTGCCGTTACTTTGAAGCGTGGCTTGTTTACTGGCTGTAATTGACACCACTCTTCGTGGCTATAAATTAAAGTAATTGTGTTGGGTGTGTGTTTATACAGTCACAAGTTACTCTGCCTCAGCTGGCGACTTGATTCTCAGCTGTAGATGAGCAATACAACCAGTGCAGCGAAACCGCTAACCTGGGGTCTTTAACGTGCACCACGCAGTAGTGATGCACTACCGCACGCCGGTATGACGCTCAATCAGATCGAAACGGGTAGGGGTGGCAAAGCAAATTGTTGTGTGTATGTTTATACAGCCGGAAGTTAGTCTGCCTCAGTGGCCGTCTGGTGTCTGAGCTGTAGATGAGCAATTTAGCCAGTGCGGTACAACCGCTAACCTGGGGTCTTTAACGCAGTGGCGTCACGAGGTGCCAGGGTGCACGCTGACGGGCGGTCAGCCCCCCCCCCGCCGCTCGCCCCCGCTCTCGCGTGGCTCGCCGCGCCTCCCCCCCCCCCTCTCGGGACCCGCCGCGACAGCCCCTGAACGCTGCACCCAGGGCGGTCCGCCCCCCCCCCCCCCTTGTGACGCCACTGCTTTAACGTGCACCACGCAGTAGTGATACACGACCGCACGCCGGTACGATGCTCATCCAGATCGAAACGGACAGGGGCGGGGATTGAACCCAGGATCCCTGGGTTCTGCAAGCGACCTTCGCTCCACGTGCTCCGAGCTGGTGTGCGCTACACTTCGTTTCAGCTGGGTACAGACGCAGCCGATGCTACAAGCGCGAGCTCCGGGCTTCCAGCGTCCCTGCCAAGCACGCGCTCGTGCAGTACAGGCACTGTCAGGGCACAGCTCGTGCTTGTAGCATCGGCTGCGTCTGGACTCAAGCTGAAACGAAGTATAGAACACTCGGCCACCAATCCCCCAGTATGGGTGCGGATTGAACCGAGGACTACAGTGTACCAGGACCCTTGGTTCTGCAGCGTGAGCTTTCATTCCACGTGCTCCGAGCTGAGCGCACTGGAGTGCCTCAATGCCCTTCTGTTATAGGCACCCCAGTGTGCGCTAACACACTCGACCGCCAATCATGTACGCTTTTTCACGTTGCAAACGAAAATTAAAGGTCTGTTCACACAGTACCGCTTTCTTACGCTGCATTACGTTACGGGAGCTCACGCCTGCTTACGTCGACTGTCACCGGGTCAGCGCGACTTCCTACGAAGCACGAAAAATTCGAGGAGTAGCTCTGTACACAACATATGACGCACAGGTGTCCCATTGACTCAAAACGTAATGTACAAAAACATAAACCAAAATCCTTGTTTGAATGGGCCTAAAAATGTCTCTTAGAAATCAACAATTACAAAAATGCCGAAAAGAAACCGTGTGTTAGCGTTTTGACAACACTCTAAACGTGATTATTTTTACGCTTTATTATCGCCGGTGAGCAGCTTCTGATAGACACTTATACACCGCTTCTATGCTTACAAAACCACAGCCCAGCGTGCTATCTTAACTTTATGCTAGCACACGCTTCTTCGTCACTCTGAATAGCGAAAAGAGTACCCGCCGCACGCACGAATGCTGAAGATTGCACTGGCAAGCTCTTAGTTTACAAAATTATGGGCTGTGAAGATCGAATACTGAGCACAGTTCAGCACCACTGATCTTTACTATACTTGGGTACAACTTTTCTTGGCTATTAAGCCAAAGCTATGGGTACATGTGCGCTCGCGTACATTGAGCGCCGATCACAGCTGTGCTCACGCGGTCTTCAGTTCTTAGAAAATGCTATAAAAAGTTGTATCTCGTGTATAAAGGGGACTGGATGGCGCATAGCTGCTCTCCGACCCCGGCGTAAGGTGAAACCAGCGGAAACTCAACGCTTGTCCCGACAGTCGGGCGTCTGCTCGGCTCCCTCGGGCATTCATTCGATGCTTTGGTTCATACTTGCATGTGTCTTTGAGAGTGTTTCAATAATCCCTCATGAGTATATATAGCGTAAAAAAACAAGGAAGGAAGGACGAGGGAGACAGGAGGAGCGCTAATTGACAACGGACGTTTTAATACACCTGATAGAAAAGGAGAAGAAAGAAGTTCCAGATCCACCCTCAAAAACGTTTGTCATACTATAGCCTTCTCTATGCTGACAAAGCCTGGCTGATCGCCACGAGACGCGGCCACCGGAAGTGAAAAGGTAGAGCGGCTGACAAGAGGCCACCGGTGCAAGAGGCTAAAGCCTCTTGATAAAGGCGTTTTTAACAAGCACCGCCAACCATTGTTATAGAAACGCGCAAGACAAGTGCCACGTCCGGGTGCTGCGCCGCCATTCGCTTCCAAGAGTCAGTAATTTTAGTGCTGCGCCGCCGTTTGCCTCCAAGGGCCGCTCCAGACACGAGCCTCATGCACTCGCACATTTGACATTACTTGAAAGACCAACGCAAACACATCGAGGGGCTTTGCAAGAGGGTAAAGTGCCTTCATACACACGCGCGCTTTTGCTTAAGTGGTGACATCTCAGCAATGTTTTCGCCCAATCGTTTTTTTAAGCATTTTGAAGTGCGCGCAATCCGGTGTTACTCAGCTCGAGTGCGTAGCTTTGGCTAATGCATAGACGCCATTTTACCGCCCAAGTCACGCACCGAGTGCGCGAGAGCGTCACGCGCTGGCACATTCAGGGCAACAATAAATGTCTTCACCCTGAGACAGACAGACATTTAGGCACCCTACAAGAGGGATGTAACGGGCGCCCTGCTGCGGCGAGACGCCGAAACACACTTGTCCCGAGCAATGGAATGTCTGCTCGTGCTTCTGGCGTTTCTCGAGCTACCGCTTCTTTCTCGTCGGGTTTGAAAACCATGTTTCGGGTCCTCGACGCTGCAAAAGCTGTGCGCTGAATACCAGACTCTCCGAGAAATGCTCTTTGCTACCTGATCCTTGCGCTTCAAACTTGCGACCGGGCACTCTATGGTTTTACTTATTATAAAAAATACATCACTAAGGAGAATTACTGTTGATGTATTTGAGTGGTCAACCAGCCGGAAAAAAAGGAAAGAGAAATTATTAAGGGCATTAGTTTTGAAACACAAAAAAAGGTTTAAGGCAAAAAAGGAAGAAAACAAATTAGTCGTCAGTTGTTTATACAGCAGGAGTTTAGTCTGCCAGAACATGGCGACATTGTAACCCACTGTAGATGAGCAATTTAGCCAGTGCAGTACGACTGCTAGCCTGGGGTCATTAACGTGCACCACGCAGTAGTGATGCACGACCGCACGCCGGTACGATGCTCATCCAGATCGAAACGGGCAGGGTGGGGATCGAACCCAGGGATTCTGGATTCTGCAGCTGCTGCAATAGGGTGTTCGCGAAATACATTTAAATGGATTCAAACGTGGCAACTGCGGAGGCAGTCGGAAAGCAGAGTCAGGTTTTTTACTGGCTCGTGCCTCGCTTCGGCAGTTGATCCCTGCCGGTAGCGGCGGACGCCGGGCGAACAAAATCTGGGTCGCCTACACCGGCGGCAAACAGCCCGTGGCCCGAGCCAATCCCAAGTTCCAGAGTTGCATGCGCAGCTGGAAGCAGCTCGTTTGTTCTTGAAACATTCTGCGCCATCTATGAAGAAAAGGCTACAAATAAATCACAACCCCACCGTGCATGACCTTTTGGTTCTTTTTTTGGCGGTTTGTAACTTTCCTTTCATGTAGCTTTCAGTGATAGTTAACGCCAGATAAAAAAAACGGTTGTTCAACGATACTTTAATGTCTCGATATTATGATTATTTTTAGATGTTAGTTTGTTATTTAGCTTTAAATAAAGAGCAGTATCTAATACTAAGAAAATTATATCTCGAGTTATAACGTTCCATCGTCTACGATAATTTACGTGAACGGTCGGTTGGACATATTATTTAAGAAAGTAAGCAACTAACTGCACAGATATGTAATTATTTTTAATAAAAATAAAGTATGAAGTTGTAATATTTTATCGTGTTATAAAAACGAAATCACGTCAACTAATCAAAATCACAAGACATATAAATTACAAAGCCTCTTTTAATATTAAATTTTTCAAAACTTCCATATCTATATATTACACATCAAGAATGTTTTTAAACCTCAAACGTTTCCTCTTCAGTTACGGCAAGTTTCAGTTTCTTAATATAAAATACAGATGGCGACACGTCTTCAAGAATGGCTTGATGTGCATTTGCCGTCGAGTGCCACTCGGAATGCCCCGTGAAAGTCAAAAAAGCTCTAGATGTTAGAGTGCCAGGCGCCTGGGTTCCCACAGTGAGCGAGACAGAGATGTCATGACTAAAGCCCCTCGATGTGTTTGCGTTTGTCTTGAATTTTATCAAGGGGCTTTAGTCAGAACAACAAGCGCAAGGCCGTGAGTGCATCACAGCTGCTTTTGCGAGCGTTCTACTGTGCGTCGGTAGACATGTTTTGCGAGATCCAAAATAAATGGGCTCTATGAAAGGGATTCCGCCAGTTGAGTCTCCGCCACGTATGCAAAAATTATTCAATGTTTTTATGAATTGCAGAATTCATTTTCGCAATCAAACTATGCTAGTTGGTAGAGCGCTCCGCCTGTAATGGAGAGGTCCTGGGTTCGATACCCGGGCCAGTCGGATTTTTCGGTCGCGCACCAGTCACCTAGCTGTGTTTGGAGATTTGTGTTTTTCCTCTGTCCCTCTTTTTCCCTTTCTCCAGAGATTATTTCGTCATTCTTGTCCAGCTCGCTTCATCTTTGCATTTAATTGCATTATAATCATAACACTTACCTATCCTTGTGCTTAAAATCATGGTTGTCAGTTATCTGAAGTTTTATCTGAAATAACAGAAAACATTCTTCCGTCCTCCACAAATGCTTAAACATATCGCGACAGAGTCAAGCAACATTACATAAGCTCCTAACACTGAATCTAAAGCTAAGGAAGTCGCACTTTTGGTGAATGACGATTGGCAGTTGCGTCTCCTCTGCACAAGGGCCAAGATGGCGGCGCCCACAACAATTTCGGGTAACAAAGTGCCGATCCTCTAAGCATAGCTCATTTAGTGGCTCTAGTCGGGGCGACATACTTGCAGAGGACCGATCTCACCAGGCAGTTCGACTACGCTATCACTGCCGGAACGCACCAAGGGAACTTTGGTATTTTTGCCCGTGCGAAAACCTCGCGCTCGTGGAGCACGAGACGGCACAAAGCCCATTGTGTACTGCCATCTGCGTCCTGTTACAGTGTTCTAGAGAGTTGTAGTGGCAAGAGCGGCGGCCGCCTGTGAAGATTTTGCGCGTAAACGACACGGTAGCGCTGCTGTCCTCAGCCCCAGGAACGTGCCTCCGTCAGCCTCGTCGTCGGCGCTGCTCGGCGTCTACTACTGTGGTTCGACTGGAGCTTTTCGCGACGCGGAGCAAATGCTAATATGAAAAGTTCTAGGTCTTCCTTTGGACTAATGCCTCTAGAGTGTGTGCTATCCTTTACTTTCAATATTCGTGTGTTTTTGAGGGAAAGTATTTGATTATTATCGCCTACCCCCCCCCCCCGTTTCATAGTACTGACAGGTCGTTCAGCAACGCCATCACTTGGGCTGCACGCTTAATAGCTGCGAAAGAAACCACGCAATACTGATATAACAAGGAAACATACACTAATAAATCTCAATGAATCTCTCGCATTTTTAATGGTGAGCGGAACAATAAACTGGTGTATTGTTTTTTGTCATCGTGTTGCTGATGCAGAAACCAGCGTTGTGTAAGGTGCAAGGCCGGGCGCGTTTGGGAACGGCCAAGGTGCCACTGCAACTGGCGAACATATAGCAAATTGTCTTTTGTAGAAGGCAGTCTATGAAGAAAAAATACCTCTATTGGCGGTACATGAAGCATTAAAATACAATATGAACACAAACTTCAACAACCCCTAATATGAAAAAAAGTATTCTCAACACACTGGTTTATGACCTCTCAAAAGTGGTAATACACTTCACGGACATATACAGCAAATACATCGACAGATATCCGGCAACACACTACGCAAAAAGACTACAAAATAGTCACAATATATTGCGGCATAGAATCCTTAACTCTTCGCCATTGACGATGTGCACATAGTCTCGAAGGATAAGGAGCGGTTCAGAATGTCTCTCGCACACCGCTGATGTCTCGGCGAAGCGTTTATCTTCTCGATTAAGATTTTGTTCCAACTGTAGTCTGCGCGACTCCTCCTTTGGCGCACGAAACAGTGACGGCTTACGATCGCTGGTGCTCCGGCTGCCCTTGTTGACCGGGTAGCCCGACTTGCATCCCGGCGCGAAGCAGTGTGTGTCCGTCTTTTTCCTTGCATTCATGACCGAGACGGCAACGGAACGGTAAAGACTCCTTCCAGTACACCACAAAGAAAAGTGCAACGGTGCTACGTTCGGGAGAAGCGAACCGCCTCAGCCTCGCCTTTTTCTTCGCTCATCGCACATCTGCCATCTGCCACCAATTTTCCTAGGGCCCGGAACTCCAGCGCCACTCGCGGCTATCTACGCCGATCGCCTTCACGCAGCCCA
Source organism: Ixodes ricinus (assembly GCA_037355805.1). Lineage (NCBI taxonomy): Eukaryota > Metazoa > Arthropoda > Arachnida > Ixodida > Ixodidae > Ixodes > Ixodes ricinus. The sequence goes on from JAZHYW010000159.1 coordinate 20,160, forward strand.
TTGTAAGCGGGCGCCGCTTTTGCCACTACAACCTCTAGAACACTGTAGTCCTGTGAACTAAAGTTATGGCGGTGTGAGGCATGCTCCGAACGCGTAGTGAGATAGATTTATTATTCTGATAGATCCTTCCGATCACTCCGATAACGATACCCGATACGCCGCGGACGCCTTTACCCATGGATCGTACCGTTATCGGTGGTATCAAAACCATCCACTTTCCTTTGCCTACATTATAATCTAATCTGACCTAACCTGACCTAAAAAATTAGGTCATCTTGGCGCACTGGCTGAGTGAACCCAAGTTTTATCAGGTCTTGGAGACCACTCCCTGGGAACAGGACTATACTATGAGGGTTTGTTAAAGAGCGTGTACATTTACTTTACACGGAAATTCTTCGTATTCAAGAGGTAATTCTTCATATAGACGGTTCTCTCCTATGGCCACTCCAATTCATAAGCACTTTAATCTAATCCCAGAATGGTGTTTGTTTTTGCAGAGCTACGTCTGGCTGGGTTGGGCGATGTGCAGCTTCCTAATGCTCGGTGTCCTTTACGCCATGTGGCCTGCCAACGCTGGCACGAGCTTCCCTCCTGTGGCCTGGGCAGCCGCCTGCTCCGCGATGGGTCGGACCCTCTGGGCCGTCGGACTCTCTTGGATCGTGCTCGCCTCACTCGCGGGATACGGAGGTGGGTGCATAGGCCGCCTCGCTGCTTCTCAGCGCACAGCGGCTGTGGTACTTCGGGTAATGTTTTCTCAGCTGGACGTTGCTGCCTGGAAAGCTGCAGGACAGATGTCCAACACTTCTGCTATAATGCCTGTGACATTTCAGATCGAAGTTTTGTTAAGATATGAATATTTTGAAATTATTAATTATGGGCAGGTTAAGAAAGTTGAGACAATTTCGACGTTTCAGGGTCACCGAATTACGAGATCTTTGGTCAACGGAGCCTGGAAAAAGGTTTTGCCCGAGAAGTCCGTCTTTTGCTGCTCCTTGTGGAGGCTGACCAATGCAGCCCGCCCCTATATTTGTATCACGGCTGAGCCATTTCTCTCAACGCGTGAAGGTCATCGCGGTTTCAGACGCCGTGACGCCTTTGATCGGACACTGTCAAGATGCACACTCTGCCCTAAGCCATGAGGCCAGACTAGACTTGTACTCGGGTCGCCTAAAATTGTGACGATGGACTCCCAATATGTGGTTCGCATACCTTGCATTTGGGACGCGTTCCATCGATGATGTCATTTTTAGCGCAAATACTCGCCGCCTTTGCGGTCGCCCTGCTTAGCCTTAGCATTTTATTAGCACTTAAGGAAAGTAAAAAATGAGGAGTAGCCCAAGCATGGAAATCGTGGTCATTGTGCTTGGATGATGTTCTGTAACACGACATCACTGACATTGATGACACGCTGCAAATTAATCGGGCATTACAAATCGAGCCGCGTAATCTTATTTTACCTGTAAAATCGAGATGTCTGCCATCTTTGTTTAGCCCCGTCGTGCCGTCAATAGCGCGGGTTTGTGGCGGGTACTGGATTCACTTGTTTGCTTTAGTTTTTTGTGGTCTATGTCATTCTGGGAATAAGAAAGCCATTTCAGCACGGGAAAATAAATATTTATAACAAAAAGCACTTTGTATAAATGTCGTTATGGTAGAACTTATGAGCGAAATTCGCTATTAAACGTTTTATGAAAAACTAATTAAATGTCATCAACTTCCTCTAAAAACTCGGGCGCTTTAAATGACAATTTGTTTAAATGACTGGATAGTAACTGTTTACGTTTCATCGAGCATGAGCTCGAGGAACTTTCCTAACTTAAAAGGCAGGCGTAGCTAGCACATTTTCATTTATTTTTATTGAAGCGAGTGGACAATATTATTCTGCAGAAAAAAATTACAATCTATTGTTCTTTGCGCGGAGCAATAGCCTTAAAGTGATACTAAAATAAAAAAAGTTCACTTTCTTAGAGGACGTATACAGGAAACCTATGTAACAAGAGTTTCAGAATGGTATGTTCGCCCTTTCTCGTTCGAAGCCAGGAATGCTCTAGAACATGAAAATTAAAGCGATTCAACCCTAAACCAAAATGTATCCGACCCATGCGGGACGGCCAAAGGCCCACGTGAAAAGCGACGACACCAATGCAAAACCCTGGATCCCCGTACAACCGCACAACTTCAAGAGCCGACACTACGACACCATCGGGATCAAGATCACGGTGGGCCTCAACCTGAAAGATGCTTCGCATCAAAAGATCGGACAAGCGATCATGCATGCTGCTCAGCTGACTCTAGGTGAAAGACTGAAGACTTTTCTCAAAGTAAGAGGAGGACCGAACCTAATAGCAGCACACACTTCCCAACACTCGGCGAGGCATAAACTACTAAGATTGTGCTACGTCGGCATCGACAACGTCAACAAACCCACATCGACCCACCTCGCCACGGTCAGAGACCAGGTGCCCTAATCTGTACACTTGGCGAAAAAGTCGGCAAGAAATCCCTCGGCTGTGATTGACCGGCGTTAAGGACAAGTGCGGTGTTGGTCAATCACTGCCGCCAGATTTCTCGCTGACTTTTTCGCCAGGTGTCCAGATTAGGGCTCCAGGTGAGAGTTCATGACCTGGACAATCTGGACGAAGACAGCTTCAAGAACAGCATTCAGAATCACGGCCGCACCATACTCTCAGCCCATAGAATGGGAAGAAGTAACTCGGTGCTCATCATCTTTGCAGGGCTTCACCTACCAAGGCAGACACGGTAGACAGAGTCGTCACAAGAACTATCCCTACCGGCCAGGAAGCATAATTTGCCTTTGCTGCCAGAAAACCGGACACAAGCAGAGCTTTGTCTGAAGAAGAACTGCAGCATAACTTGCAAACTGTGCAGCTGAGAATTCCTACCGAACTCAGACCTCGCAGACGATCATCAATGCACTCCTTATTTCCAAAATTGCGAAGGAGAGCATCCCCCTACGGGCACTCACTGCCCGGCAACGCTGAAAGCAGACCTGGACCTAAACCATCGCATGGACATGAGAAGGCAACACCTCACACAGCAAATGAAAACCAGACCACCCCGTCGAACCGCAACGAGCGGCAACCAAAGCTACCACACAACTGTCTCAAATCGGTAAAATCTACTTCGAGACCAAGAGTACCCGAACTTATCGAGTCAACCCGACCGCGGAAAAGAAAGGAAAACGCATCCGGCACCATGGTCGCCGCAAGCGAAGCTCACCGGCAATACCCAGAGAAGGAAGAATGCCCCAAGCAAGTCGGGGCGACGTGCAAGAAGCCTCAGCCTGAGTCGAGCCAGAAAAAGGAGGAGCCGTTGCACGTCCCCCAGCACCCAATGGCACAACAACACGCACGGTGCAAATGTCACAAACATACAAAGAAGCACTAACACAGAATAGACGCTACCAGACGATAAGAAATCAAGTCAAAGTAATAGTTCAGGGCAGGGTGTAAGATAGACAGGTGGGGAAACGGCCCATAGAAGCCTACCGCAGCGCCGTGATCGGATTGTGTACTCGTCTGCTTGAGGGTACCCCCGATTTGCGACAGATGGCGCTGCGGCGAGGGGAAAAAATCGGAATCGGATTTGCATCGAACTTTATGGGAGAGTGCGCAAAATAAACCGAGAGCACGACAGTCCTCCATTGAAAATCCACGAGAAACCATCTCCGTCAGTTTAGACGGTCGCCACCGGTCGCCCACCCGGAGTGAGAGTTCGCGGTGCTCCACATAGATGGCGCCACAGAAAAGAGAAACCCGAGGGGTACACAATCCGGTCGCTCATTTGGCTCTCGTTTCCCCACCTGTCTATCTTACACCCTGGTTCAGGGCCTCCGAACTAGAGCTCCCCATGACACAAATATGAACGCGGAGGATAACGAGAGTGTCGTATCGTTAACTTTCACTTCGCCTTCCCCAATTACAGTCCACAGCTCACAAGATATTCATGACATTCCGGGTCTCAACCCAGATGCCAGAGAAATTATAATACAAATAATGAAGCAAACAGAAGACTTGCAGAGCCAAATGATGTTACTGTAGGCGCACATAAAAGGCGTAGACACCAAACTAAACTTGCTACTCAACCGGAAATGGAGCAGACCCAGAGAACTACCGGACCCCAACTACAAACAAATAGAACTTGAACGCCAAGACACCCGGCCTCCCAACATGAGTAAACAGGGCAAAAGGAAGCAGACAGCAGACAGTAATATGGTAGTGGAATTGTAGTGGCTTCATGAGAAAGAAGGCTACTTTGGCACTCTACATTCAACAGACGTAAAGCAGACATAATATTTTTACAGGAAACGAACGGGGACTTTACTCTTTCGGGAGATCAACAATTAACTCAACCTGGCATTACGCGCCAGCAAAAACGGTCACGTAAAAATAAAAATATAGATGCAACTTAAATTTCCACTGTGACTCTAACATGTGTCTCAAACAGCATACCCACAATACAACTAGAAACATATCAATACAATACGAATAAACAAGATATGGTAGCAATTGAATGCCAACCAAGCCTGGGCAGAGATACCCCAAAAAGTATTCGGGAATGCAAATACTGAAATACTGTTTTAAGGCTCAAAATACAGGTACTGAGATACAGTTGTTCTTTTATGCAACGGGACACCCCTGAGATACTTCTACAAAACCGGCGCAAAATATTCCGGAATACAAATACAGATACTTATGGAAATACATTTGTTCCCGAATTGTGCTAGGTGGGAGGGTGTATTTCGTGGCGAATATGAATGGGAATTTATCCTTGTGCTCCTTTTTTGTGTTATTGTATGCTGTTCCCCTTACCTCGAACTTTTTTATTTATCATCAATGCCGCTAAAGAAAACATGTCACCCCCGTTAAACCACATAGTTACAGAACGGTGAAGACTGCGTACTATGTTTGACAAAAGGCGTCTGCCCGAAATGAACCCTGTTTTGCCGTGAGGGCGCATGCCGAACTGTCATATTATAAGCTGCTGAGTCACCCATAGTGAGGGAGATTCTACAACAGGACCATAAGTTTTTTTCACTCAACTCCTTTAGAGCGTTTTTTCTGCTAATTTGGAAAGGATGGAGGGCTTTGTGAGAGGGGCTGATTTTGTTATTCTCGCAAGTAACCTTTTTAAACCAAAGTTTCTTTTTATATTCGTTACTGAGCTGGATCATGTTATAGGACAGGTTGAATTACGAAGCAACTTGCACCAGACAGATGTTTTATATCTTTTAAATTTATCTTAAAAAGGACAAAATATATAACGAGGTACCTAAGTTTGGCGAAGTATCGCGATGCAAGCGATACATCCTAAGTGTATTTCACCAATGCGACACAAATACATTTTTCGAGTGTATCTCGATACAGAGATACAGATACTCGAAAGTATCTCTAAGATACTATCGCGATACTGGCCAGACCTGATGCTCAACACGACGAGGGGAGAGACCAGATCGCTGGTGATCAACATAGACTTCAACCATGTGCATCATTGCAACAAGACAAACTGGATCAAGGATAAAGACAAGCACGAGGGAAAATATCTAATTATAGGAGGCGACCTCAACAGCCACCGTACGGCGTGGGACTTCTCAAGAACCACCCCCAATGGCAGGAGGTTGAAGCGGTAACGGGAAACAACAACCTACCCTCCTAAATGACATCAGAACACCGACCCGGACCGGGATTAGCGTAAAAAAGACACAAATCCGTACCTCACATGGCACATTGGCCTCAGGCTAACAAGCTGGGAAGACACATTAGAGAATCTGGGCAGCGATCACTGCATACTAATAGCACATATCTCAAGGAAAAGGAAACGAAAGAATGAGAACCGAGCACGACCACGAACGGGTGTAACCACATAGAAAAATTTCCGAAAAAACGTAGGTGAAAAAGGAGCCTCGCAAGACCCCTTTACTTGTGCTGAAGAAATTAAAACGGTATAGAAGAAACACGCCAAGAAGATTGCCAAAACCGAAGGAGCACCACACATAGACCCCCACCTACTCGAACTATGGGACAAGAGAAGGAAAATGATTAAAATATGGAAGAAAAGAAAGACAAAAAAAAACCGAAGAAGCAAATTAGCGTAATTGCCGAGGAGGCACAATATTACGCATACAAGATAACCAACGAGCACTGGCTACATATGTGAAACATCAACGAACCCCTACACATTCCCAGGGTATGACAAATCCCAAGATCCCTGTTGGGACAAGCCAAACCCAAACACATCCTATAAAATTTCGAACTCAAACTGGACAAGAACCCACTTGATCTGGCCGAAGACATCAGAAAGCATTGTTAACCGAACAGACCAAGGACAGACTCCCTCCGTGAGCACCCCGCGAAATAGCAAAAGAACAAGGAAGACGGAATTAACAGTCCTTTCAACATGAACGAGATGTTGCCTGCTCTTCAGAACTTCAAAAGAAACACCACGCCAGAAACGTATGGCGTAACCTACACGCTCTTAAGAAACCTCCCGAACAATTACCTCAAGGCCTTACTAAAGCAGATTAACGCAGCCTGGGAAACAGGTCACTTACCGCTAGAATGTAAAAAAGCTGTCATCATACCTATACCTAAACCGGGCAAACCATCCGACAAGATCACCAATTTGAGACCAATTTCCCTAACGTCATGCGTAAGGAAGCTGGCTGAAAAAAAATGGTACTGGACTTGAATGGCATCTCGAAAACCGAGGAGCACTACACCACACAGTGATGGCTTTCAGAAGACACGTATCAACACAAGACACCATGTTGAGGCTCCAAGAAGACTTTAGCCGAAAGAGTACGGCGCTAACCAGAGTGGTGGCCGGATTCGATATCCAGAAAGCATACGACAACGCAGCCACTCCTGCATACGCGACAAGCTAGCACTAACGAAACCGGGCGAGAGGATGTTCAACTTCATCAAAGACTTTTTCTCGAACCGCACAATTGCGATCAAGGTGGGTGACTACATCAGCCCAAAACAAAAGTTACAGGTCAGATCCCGCAAGGAGCCATCTTTTCACCGAAAATAATCAACCTGGCCCATAAAAGACATACCGCGTCAACTCGAGAGGAAACCGGACACAAATTGCGCACTCTACGCAGATGACATAACCCTCTGGTGCAACCGGGGCTTCCCAGCACACCAAGAGAAGATGGTACAGAAAAGATCACGTGATACCAAGGCTACAATCCATACGAATCGTGGGTTTTCACCTAGACCAAAACAGGAACGCGAACAAGTGGACACAAATAATAATAAAACAAATATACCAGATCACTCACATGCTAGAAAGAGTGTCGCGGAAAAGAGCGGGCGTGAAGGAACACGAGCTCAGAAAGATAATTGAGGCACTTATCACTTCGAGAGTCATGTAGGGACTCCCATATATGAACATCACCAAAACGCAAAGAACCAAAACTGAAACGCACCTTAGGAAGGCAACCGGCCTGGCGCTAGGGCTACCGAGCGTTACCCCTTTGGCCAAAATTGTGGAAACCGGAATTTTAAACATCCCAGAGGACAAGACAAACCTGCACAAAGCAGCGCAGTATCAGCGACTGCAACGCCTAAACAAGGCAGGAAATTCTTAGAAGAGCTCGGCTTCGAAACCCAAGACCTACAAGCCATACCAGACTCGACACCACCATGAGACCGCGTACCTCCAGTAAACTCCAAGCTCGTTCCCAGGAAAATGAATCCTGACGATGACTCAGGCCGAAGAACCCAAATCAGAGACCGAATCCTTAGAGAGAAGGAACCGAAAACCCACTACTACACGGATGCCAGCTAAGACCCCGAAAACAAGACGGGCACGGCCGCTATAGCGGGTACACAAACGGAAATAGCATACATCCACAAAGACGCACCATCTGCCAGCGGTCTAGAAACCCTAGCCATAGCAGAGGTCATCAGAGACCACGCAGCCAAGGGGGACATCACAATTAGAACATAGAGCCAGAGAGCCGTACGCAACTTCAGAGACAACATCCTGCCTTCCCACGTTATGGTTATGCTAAGACACACCATGGCCAACCATCCCAACACTACGGTAACCATATGGTGGATATCGAGGACACCAGAGTATAGAGGGGAATGAACTCGCCCACGAGCTCACGCGCGGAAACCTCAATCTGGGCAACCCCATCCCGTGGCCCCAATCCTATGATATCCGTACATTCATAGGACCTCTATGCATAAATAAAGAAGCAAGATTCTCAAAGAGCTCAGAGAAAGCAACACTTTGCTAAACAGCCCTTTACACATATTAAACAGAGAAGGTTCCAGTATAGTGTGCAAGGCGCAAACTAGAACCCTAATGACAGAGCATCTCAAGCACTATATTAGTGGCACAGAAGGCACTCCACGATGCAGCAACTGCAACCAGTACCGCAGTAAGGCCCATCAACTTTGGGACTGCCTTAAGGTAACAGCCACAACTCGAGCAGCACTTCAATCCCTTCCAGACACACTCAAAGCCGGGAGCTGGAAAGAGTGGGTCAATCCCCCTGCCGGGACCGAAGTAACCCTCTAGCCGCTCCTGGCTCAGTATGTCAAAAACATGCTGGGCGAGGAGTGGTGAGACAAGGCCCAGGACATGTATTAGGGTGTAAATAAAACGTTTAATCTCTCTCTATATATATATATCTACACAAAAAACATTTTCCGCAAAAAAAAATACTTTAGAGCAATATTTATGCCCTGATACATAACTTAAGTGGAGGTATTACTGCTCTATTAACAGCACATAGACTCAAGGCCGTAGCGCTTCTCCCGTGACGTCATGATTGGAGGCGATCGGGTCGGGCAGGGCGCCTAGGGATATCGCTGATGTGAGGCGTCGCGCGTGAATATGCCGTCGTGAAAACAAATGTGTATTAGCACAAACAAGACTTATTATTTAGAAAAACACTTAAAAATAACAGATGAACTACCACACATTTTATTACTCGGGAAACAATCGAGCGCCGCGGAACAGCGCAGACACCTAGGCTTCTTGAGTGGATTTACCTTTCATAGTCACAGGTTTTCATGACCACAGGTTTTATTATCTAGAATTTATGTTATACAGAGGAAATTCGCAAGAAAACATTTTCACAGGCGAAGTATTAGGGCATTGAAATATTGACGTGCAATGTGGAATAAGAGATGCGCATTACAATGACTCGAAAAAGATAGGTTCGTTTTAAAGCAAACTCTTTTTGGCGCTTCAAATATCGCTCGCCTAAAGACGGGTGTACAACAATATGCATAAAACTGCAAGATAATGAATAATTCCACTTGGCGAAACAATTTCTATTAACAAGAAAAGCTATATAGAGTAAACGACTCATGGAAGTATAGCCTAGAAAAGCCATAACTTATGTAGATGGTTGAGCGTGTTGGTTTCTAATTTACTATAAGGAAAGTGGGACATTGAAGACAAACAGACAAGACAGTCTTTCGTCTTCAATGTCCCTCTTTCCTTATCGTAAACCATAACTTATATTTGGGGAAATCTGACCTTTTCTCCAGCGAAAAAACATAAAAGTTTTGTTCCTTGAGAGAATAAACCCGACGCTGGATAAAGGTGGAGAAATGCAATATATGAAAGAGCATATCTCGCTCCGTCTTCCGTGTTCATTCTTTCCAGTTTATCTCTCACTACGCGCTTCTACTTACAAGAAACATATTAACGATTACCATTTTCTACATTTATTTTGAACAACGTTGTTTTGGGGCCAACGGCTGTTTTTCAAACCAACAAAAACATCGACGGGAAAACAGCAAACGGTTCATGAGCCAACAGCACGGATATCTCGGTAAAAAGAGATGTGCGGACGCAGAATACATTCGACCCAGGAAGCTCTGTTTCCAACTACACCATTCTGCTCGCGTACCATCCTATACGACAAACCAAAGGCATAAAAACACCTTGCCTGCTACAGCTATCTATGCGTGCGGTCAAGTCACCGCCATAAGTAATGTTGAGCATTACAACCAGGCTCAGAGAGCGGGTCGATGTGTGGCACTTGATATCGCGCAAGCGACTTCGAGAAGTCTCTCGCCACAGACGAAAAAGAACACAAAGGCCGTTGTCTGAAATGATAACAGACGAACACTCACACATGACATTTGCGGAGGAAGCAATTTACATAACCCTGTATGTACACTGAACAACATTTTAGGACGACGACCGCGCGTTGCATAACCGAAGACGCCGACGTCGCGCTTAGGCTCGCCGGTGACATTTATGCATATTCTCTTATTCTGTAGCGTGTCGACGTTCTTCGTATGCACCTGAATCTCACAAACACACGAAGAAACGGCCAAAAGAGAACGATTGAATATCCCGAGTCAAGACCTTCCAGGTTTATGGCGGGGACACGACAACAATCGGCCTCTGGGTCATTTGGCGCTAGTTTCATTTCTTTTGTTCTAGACGTAATACTGGCGACTCTGGCGAAATCGACGCCGCGTAGCGGCAACACCGAGAAGTTCTGAGAGAAGGCCGTTTTTGCCTCTTTCGTTAGCTATCGCTGCTTGGTTCTCGTAGGCATAACTTTACGCGTTTGTTTATTAAGATCAACTAAATAATCGCCGTTCGTAGATACCGCAGACAATTAAGGGATGAACACGGACGGGCAAATATCTTAGTAAACAGGATAACTGGGCGAGTTGGTATGGATTCATAATGGAACAGCGCGAATTTTCGCAAGGACAAGGAAGGAACGGACAGAGCGCTGACCAACAACTGAAAGGTTTATTCTCAGTAAACCACGAAGAAAACATGCGACCACACGACTCTCTAATCACGATGGAAATGTGCATGCGCCTCACTAAATTGGGTGCTATCTGTTACACAATGTTATATGCGTCATCCCCGATCTAAAAATTCGACCTCACTGTCCAGCAAATTCAAGAAAGCCTGACTCACGCAGGCTGGCCCCTCCTTCTTTATTCTATGAGCTTCAACAATCTCTCGAGCTTTATGGTCCCTGTGTTTATACAAAACAATGGCTTTGTCAAGTAACGGTGTACAGGCGCAGTCCCTGCAGTGCAACGCCGAGTGGGAGCTTGCTGTTCCTGTTAAAGAACCACGGTGTTCCCACAGGCGAATGTTGAGGCACCGCCCCGTTTCTCCGATGTATACCTTCCCGCAGGTGGAGGGTATCTTGTATACTACACCCAAGGTGCATGGCACAAACTCAATGCAATGTTTTATGCAAAACAAAAAGTAAAAAAGCAGGTTACAGTTATTGCTTATGTGCTCCACATGTCACACGGCTTTAAAAGAGCAGCCTCGAAGTTCGGGGTAGATGTGGTGTTCTCGGCACGTAACAAGCTAAGCAGTATTTGCTCTGCAGTGGAAAAGCGCGTTAACAAGGTAGAGAAACAGGGGGAGAGCCCGTGCGGCATAAAACACCGCATTGAGTTCGTGCCATGCACCTTGGGTGTAGTATACAAGATACCCTTCACCTGCGGGAAGGTATACATCGGAGAAACGGGGCGGTGCCTCAACATTCGCCTGCGGGAACACCGTAGTTCTTTAACAGGAACAGCAAGCTCCCACTTGGCGTTACACTGCAGGGACTGCGCCTGTACACTGTTACTTGACAAAGCCATTGTTTTGTATAAACACGGGGACCAAAAAGCTCGAGAGATTGTTGAAGCTCATAGAATACAGAAGGAGGGGCCAGCCTGCGTGAGTCAGGCTTCCTTGAATTTGCTGGACAGTGAGGTCGAATTTTTAGATCGGGGATGACGCATATAACATTGTGTAACAGATAGCACCCAATTTTGTGAGGCGCATGCGCATTTCCACCGTGATTAGAGAGTCGTGTTGTCGTATGTTTTCTTCGTGGTTTCCTGAGAATAAACCTTTCAGTTGTTAGTCAGCGCTCGTCCTGTCCAGTTCCTTCCTCTGTCCTTGCGAAAATTCGCGCTGTTCCATTATGAATATCTTAGTGTTGTGCAAATTGCCTCATTCGCACTATGAAGAATAACGCCATCACTCAAAAACATGTTTTGTGCAACACTTGTATTAAGACCCAGGTACTGCAGTAGTTGATCAAACAAGTGCTGCAGCAGAAGTCACCTCAGCAAGAGAAAAATTTAATTGAATACCTGAAAAACGCTCGCTGTTTGTTTATTCTGTCTAAGTATTTGTTGAACAAAAAGGTATTGCAACCCTATGAATTTAAATCAGCTAATCCCAATGTCATCACAACCGTTACAAAAATTGATTAAGATGACGGGTTGATAGGCACAGAAACCAATGCTCACGCCTGTCAGAAGATACGGAAATATACAGTTGTCGCGAATCACCTACCACTCGAAAAACATTTGGTCGTGCTAACAAGTCAAGCAAAACATTATTATTGCGCAGACAATAATGAAGTTTCGTTCAGCGCCAGATAAAATTCGCACAAACACGCGTCGATAAAAATTCCGCCTATGTTTCTTATCAATAATGTCTTACAAATATAATATCTGTGAGCCAGAACGCACGCCTACCTAAACAATTTTATTCCACACTTCCGCCGACATTCGTTGCCCATGTGTAGTCAGGTAGTATTTCACCTATACACTCTTGAGACTTTTCCACATAACTGATACAATCGCTTTTTCACTCGCAAACGTGAAAGAAAGTTTCCTGTAGATTTCCGGTCTTGCGGATCCGGTACAACCCGGCCCGGCGGCCTGAGCGGAACCAGCCCCACACCCTAGTCCTCCATCTAAAAAAAAAAAAAAGCGTTAAAATTAAAATTGATTTTGCTTACTCTGGAGAGGATACATGCAGTTTGCACCCTACAATCAATTTACTCGGCTGTGAATGTTTACCAGTATCTTGAAGTCGTTCACTGTTTTCTCCAAGCTTGAACCAGACTTGTACGCGTTACTGAAAAAAAGTAACCGATTACAATTACTTCGCTGTAAAAAGTAACCGATTACAATTACAATTACAGCCTCAAAAAAGTAATCGAAAAATTACTATAAAGTAATCGATTACTTCCCACGTTACTTTTCATTAAACTTTTTTATTACGGTAGCATAATCCTTGAAAACTCGCGCTCAGTTGTTCCGAAAAAAAAAAAAAGCCTTGGTTGTTTTTGCTTAGAGGTAAGTGAGTGACGCCAACACACCCAATCTTTCTTGGGGGAAAAAATGAAATAAAAAGAGCGCTCTTTAAATACCTTACTCACAAGATTTTTGATAAGGTCATTTTTCACACCGAACGTGTCTTCGGTTTACAAAGAAAAAACAAAAAAAAACGTATCAAGGAAACGAAGCATAGTGAAGTGGCCTACAAATCCTCGAAAACCCGTGCTTAATATAATCTAAAAAAAAAAAGATTGACCGTTGCTCAGAGTTGAGTTCCTCCAGCATATCTAGCCCCCCCCCCCCTTTCCTCTCAAAAAAAAAAATTGTGATAAATTGTAATGAGTAACTTTTTAATCGATTACAGAAAAAAAAGTAATTAAATTACAAGGATCGTTACTCCCTAAAGGAAGTAATTAAAGCGTTACAAAATTACGGTAAAATGTAATCAATTACAAGTAATCCATTACTTGTAACACGTTACGTACAAGTCTGGCTTGAACCCACCCGAGGACGACGTTCGAAAGAGGTAGACGTTTATTAAACAATGATGTCAACCAGCGCCTGGTGCTGGTTTGCTACACTGTGAAATAATCGGAAGCGAAAATCATAAAAATAGAAGAGAGAGAGGTAAACAGAAAAAGATAGAGGGAAAAAACACACAAAACCAAAGTACTAAAGAACTAATAAAAAAACTAAAAAAAATGAAAGCCGTTTACAACTTTCTGTAACGCCGAACTAGAGCGCAGCTCTTGAGGAGGAGGACGGAAGGGTACTGAGGGAGGATAAACTCCTCCTCCTCAACTCCTCATCCTACCAAATACTCCTCCTCCCTCCTCCCATCCTCCTCCTCCCTCCTCCCCTTCCTCCTTTTTCTCCCCCTCCTCCTTCCTCCTCCCATTCCTTTTCCCCCTCGTCCTCCCTCTCCTCCTTTATCCTCCCCTCCTCCACCTCCCTCCCCCTTCCTCCTCCATCTCCTGCGCTCCTCCTTCATCCTCCCTTCCTCCTCCCTTCATCCTCCCCTTCCTCCTCCCCTTCCTCCTCCTCCTCCTCCTCTCTCCTCCTCCTCCTCCCCCTCATCCTCCTTCCTCCTCCCCCCTCCTCCCCCCTCCTTCCTCCTCAGCTTCCTCCTCCTCCCTCCCTCCTCCTCATTCCCCTCCTCCTTCCTCCTCCCCCTCCTCCTCCCTCCTCCTTTCCGCGCGGTGCATTATGGGATATTTCCCATGATGCACCGCGCTACGCTCGACGCCGACGGCGACGCCGCTCAAGCTGGAAACGGGCGCCTAAGAGCTGCGCTCTAAAACTAACGAAAATGTTTTACTGGAAATTGTCATTGGCCATTGCTGTTCATCTATTCCCCTACAGTTTCTTCTGTAAGCGAGTAGCTGTTAGAAATTTCAGCAGAGCTTTCGTAGCTTTATACCCCTCAGCAGTAGAAATCCATGGACCAAGCAGAGTACGAATGCTTACGTCTTGCTCATTTTGTAGCCTCAGGTCTGTCTTCATAAGCTCCCTTTCACGGCTGTAGTCCTTGCATTCACACAATACATGTTCGATGTTTTGTGTGACTCCACACGAAGCACATTCAGACGATTCAGCTCTACCGATTTTATGAAGGTAGCTGTTGGTGTTTGCCACATTCAGTCTCAAGCGATCTACGATCGTCTCGGCTGCCCTTGGTTCGACGTTTGAAATGCATCCGACGAGGTCAATGCGAACCCTTACACGCACTTTGACGACATTCCCGAGGACGATCCTTAGTGTTTTAGGTGACCGGGAATCAGGGGGCGTGAGTAATGTTTTTTTGGTAATGATACATGTGGGAAGCACAATATTGCTCTGCCCTAAACATAACCCAACTGGGCGCCGTTGATTTTTATAGTCTATTTCGCGTTTTTAACGAACAAAAATAGCTCAGAATTTCTGAAGAGAACAAGACATAAAAGTAGTAGTGCATGACATTTGCTGCCGGAAAATCCACGCATCGTTGAACTGCGCCGCAGACTGGTGTGTGTGTTGGAAGTTTGGCTATTCGTTTGCACCTGTCAAAAAATACCACGAAAGCAATATTTGCTTTCAAAACACTTCATTTGTCGTCCAGATTGTTAGTAACCTCCCCATATTTCTCAGACACGAACAAAGAAGAAAATCTACACGAAAGAACTAACCAATCAAAGCCGGCGGCGGCCAGATGCAAACCGAGGGTTAGCAACCGTTGGAAGAGGGAATAGAGGCGTGGAGGTACGAAAGCATGGCGAACCTTTCAGTAGGGACTTTTAGCAAACTGTTACCGTGTTCCACGTACCGCACTACACGAGCCTTTGAAGCATGTTTTTAAGCGCGCGCCCGGGTGATACCGTGACCGTGGGGCGCGTGCTTAAAAGCATGCTTCAAAAGCTCCGGCAGTGCGGTATGCCGAATACGGCATACCGCATGCCGAATACGGTAACGGTTTGCTAAAAGTCCCTAATGTTGAATTGTGCACGCGCTTACATTTGTTATTTGCAGACAAAATGTAAAATGATTTTCATCTCGCAATCGTTGCGTGCGTGTTCAAAAATTTCCATGACGCTGAAAAGCGTTCGAGAGCACAGCATCGCCCCCGTGTGATGTCACAGTAACATTCGAGAGGAATCGTTTGAGTGTCGAAGATACACTCGCTGAATAAAATATGTCAAGTAAGACAGAAGCTTCTCGAGTACGCGACGCTGCGACACATGCCTCCGTCAACACTGCACCGACAATATCGTCAAATACCAAATATAGTAAAACCAACGAAAGGGCTACCACTAGGGAGGACGTGAAAATATTAAAGTAACAATCTTTACGGGGGACGCCAAACCAATTTAAAACTGTTTTCACGTAGAAATAGTCACTCCATTTTAAACTCTGACGTACACTTACCACGTCTTTTCTTCAGGAATCGTGGCCAGGCTGCTGTCCTGGAGCGCAATGGTGCCACTCAGCCGACTCACGTACAGCGCCTACATCGTTCATCCTCTGGTCATAGCGACCTTCTACGGGTCTCAGCAGGGAGTCCTGGACTACTCTGAATATATGCTCGTAAGTGACATTTTCATACTGATCTCGCAAACCACAGGTATTGCGCGTTGTGCTTAACTGTTCGAAAGCACGGGAGTTGTTACACCCCACCCCCAAATATTTCAGCTTGTGCGTCTGCGTATACCCCAATGCAGGGCGTGTTGCACAACCGTCACGTGACCTGAAGGTACTTGACGTATCACGTGATACCGTCACGTGAGGTCACGTGAGCTCGGATGAGGTGACGTCAAGCCACGTGATGACATTTCATAAACGATACATTCTGAAGCAATATTTGTCGTCCGAGAAGCCCTCCCATTCACTGAGGTCATGGCTATTGTACTGTAGCAGGAGTCCTACGACTCGTCCTTAGAACTCTTCTCGGTCTTGACATTGGTGCAGTCGATCGAGACAAAAGCCTGCAGAGTTTGCGAGCAAGAATACAGATGTGGGTGTTTTGGCACAGTTATTTTTCAGAGCGTGGCTCAGATCGTCCGAACTGTCGCTTAAACTCCAAGGAATTCTCTTGGCCTCGAAGCGGTATACGCTTTGCGATTTTGTCTGGATTTCGGACAGGGTCGAAAGAAAACGAGTTTTATAATATATACGAAGTTTCACGACGCGGCCGTTTGCCGCTCTGGGCTTCGGGGGTAGCCGCCTGAATTCCGACGCCGTACTCCCAAACAAGAACATGCGGGGTCCGCGAATGTCCCCACCGAACCGAAATGAGCGAGCTGAAGGGAAGCACCGAGCGATATGGCGAGACAGGCTTCTCCTGCGTGGCGGGGAAGCTGGCAACAGTGAAAAGATGCCGCCGCAAGCTTGGAAGGGCGCGGGAGGACAAAGACGGTCTACATTCAGCTTCCTAGGGGACAAGGAGCAACCAGCTAGACTGCGATTGAACTCGTGGGTCTCAAACTCTGCCACCCAGTTTTGAAAACAAAAGGCAAATAAACACGTATATATATATTCATAAACTTCGCCGAGGGTTCCCTTCACTTCTTAAAACAAAAGAGCCTGCTAAAGGCAAAAAAAAAAGAAACCACGAGTCAACGCGTCTGGACAACGCGTCTGGAAACCGAAAAGCAATGCTAGGCTCGCTTCTCGCGTACTTGCGGAAGGCGGGCCTACAGGATTGTGTCTAATTCCCTTCCAATTGATACTGAATGGCAAGAAGGGATCACACCCATTAAATTACATGTTTTCAGATAACTATATTCATAAACGTCTTCTAGTTGTTTTATGGCTTGTACGATCTCCGTCAGCCAATGCGCAATCTGGGTTTCCGTCCTCTCATCTGTGGCAACCCAGTTAAAAAATCATTTTTTTCTCAAAGACAAACTAAAAAGCAATAAAAGAAAGTGAACTTTTTCTTTACTTGTGGGAACAATTGGAAACGGAAGAAATACGAAGAAAAACTCACAGGAGAAAAGATTGCCTGGAATTATACATGCGAGGCTTTTATTTATATTTATGGTTTGTGCAAAATACCGAAAACCAGGAACAAACCTTGCAGATTGACAAGATCATGTTAAACTTCCTCAACAGAAGGCCTTAAAACTCAACGCAGACCTTTTTCTTAGATAAATTACGAAATATAGAGCTCACTTAGTGTTCCACTTAGCTATCGTTTGAATGATTGTTTTCTTGTAAATGTTTTTGTTCTCAAGCTTATTACGTTTATGAAGCTATGCTGAATAACCGAAATTTCTTTCCTAATAAGTGCAAAATGACCGCATGCAGATATGGCATACAGACAAATTTCAGGCATCGTTCGTGCTGAACCAAGCTCAGTCGAAGCAGCCTAATCGGCTGCGACACGAAGAGCGATACGCGCAGAAGACCAGTGAAATACACTCACCTCACAAAGCTTGGTTCCTGCAATGGTTTCTGAATTCATTCGTTTTATAATGAAAGCCTGGAAAGCCTGGAAGAAAGTAGTCCTGGATGAATAAATGGATGGATTGATTGATGGATGGATGGACGTTAATGGCTGTACCATTTCTAACGGCGGTAGCTTGCGGCATCAAGCCTAAGTCTAAAAGGCAAACATATTATTCCCCCTGCCATTCTAAGCCAATTTTTCTTTATCTAACTATCACCAGGCAGTGTGAGATATCACCAGAATCACCTTTGGGGGATCGAGCAAAAAAACTAAAAAAATCACTCCCGCCTCCTCTTCCCGGCCAGGGAGTCTCCAATTTTTCTCTGGTCAAACCCAGTCGGCCTTACCCCAGTATCGGACTCACTGGGAAACAGGGTTGAGACCTTAAGCCGGAGCCAAGTGGCAGGGAATCCCAGTTTTACAGTCCCGCTTGTCCCCAGCTGTGCTAGTTATTTGTGAATCATTCAATTTTAAATAGATAATTTACACCAATCTTTTCATCATCTTTTTGTCACTGTAACTTATTTCTCTTCCGTCCTTCCATCCCCGCCAGCAAAACCCAGGGACCCCCAAATCCGCTATCCCCTCAGGGAGGGCAGGACAAAGCCCCGTGCACTCCAAAACCAAATTAGCTAGTGTATCGCTCTCATTATGGCATACGACACATAATGTGCCTGTGTCCTGAAGTTTAGCCCTATATGTTTTTGTCTGCAGAACTCCCGTTCTCGCCTCCAACGGTAGAGAACTTCCCAATGAACTGTCTGACGCGTTCTCCTTTTCTATGTCCTGTTTTGTGACTTGTACATTGTAACAGTTGATTTTTTCTGCATTCTACCCTCTCACATTTTTCTTTCTTCCTCTTTCTCTTCCTTTTCCACTGAAGTAGTCTGCTCAGCCTCATCACTAGTGTGTAAATATTTAAATGTAAGATGTCGCGTTCAATTTGTTCATTTTTTCTTTAAACTTTTCATGTATAAATACTTCAATACCTTCCGTGCCCACCACGTATCATTAATTTCAGTTAGCCTTTGTTCAAATTTCAACTTACTAATTGTCTTTCTGCTCTCAAAAGACGACCAGCCCATTTCTTCTTGCACTCCCTCATTTTGTGGCTTTCCATGTGCTCCCAGTGTCAATCTGCCATGCAACTTTTTCGAATTTCTAATCCTGATAGAACATCTGATTTTATGCACAGTACCCCAAAGCCACAATACAGTCCTTGAACTATCACTCCTTTCTATATTCCCCTGACTCCTTCATATATATTATAGTTCCATAATATCTTGAGTTTCATCATGTATGAATTTCTTTTCCCTTTTCTAATTACATTCTCATTTTCCTCTAGATATCTCCTTACCTCGTCGAGCCAGACTCCCAGATATTTGTATTTTCCTACATGGTGCATTATGTTTTGTATCATTAGGGTTCCCTTTTTTCGTCGTTAAACGCCATTACTCAAGACTTTTCACTACTAAAGCTCATGCCCATAGTATCCCATTCCTCTCTACATATCCCAGCTAGTTCATGTAATGTATCCTGGGTATCTGCCAAAAGTACTATATCGTACACGTTCATTAGTCCTGGTATTATCTGTATTACATTTCTCAGCCCCTTTCATATAACTCAGATCAAACCCTAAGTTGCCATTCTCTAATTTCTTGTCCATTTCACTGATATATATCATGAAGAGTAGGGGTGACGACAGTGGACAGTCCTGTCTGAGCCCTCTTTCTACTGCTGCTGGTTGTGTAGTTTCTGCTTCCCATGTTATATCTACCTTATTTTCTCTCTACACCTCCTAAAGAAACCTAACCAAATATTCATCAAAATTATATTCCTTCAGCTGACCCCAGAGTTCTCCTGGCTCACAATATCGTACCCTCCCTTGATGTACAAATAAGCTAACCATAAAGGTGTTTGTTTCTTCATTGCTATTTTTAAAGATTTACTGATAACAAATAAGTTAGCAGGGGGTAGATTGCGCCACCATACTACTATGGTGTGGCTAGAGAAAATATAACTCTACCATAAAGACGGCCGGCCATGGCCGCATTCACGGAGCGGTCAGACGCGATCCAACAAATAGTCGTAGAGATCGGTGAGTGCAGCAGGCAGAATTCTCACAGGGATCATTTGCTGACAAAACGGCAAAACAGATCTCGGCGGTGTCAAGCAAAGGACTCGCGCCGCGAGTCGCCGTCTGTGCAAGCTCGAGAAAACAACAACAAAAAGAAATGCTCTGGCTTAGGGCATTTGGTGCTGGTGTCGCCTTCTCGTCGACCCCATTCAAAATAAATCTAGCGAAAACTGCGATGTCAAATTTATTTACACCAATACGCAAATACCGCAATATTTAGCCTACCCGTCATGGTCTCCACACTTAGATGAGAGGCCTTTCTAGTACGTACAACCATTCGTTTTGTCGCAGTTATCATCTGAGTAATTTTCATTTCAAAATCGCCTCAAATTGCGCTTAAAGACAGTCAACATTGTCATACTTCCAGATTTTCATAAAATTTTCCTGCGCTCTCAAGAAAACATGGAAGGGCCGTACGACCCTCATTATATGTTCATAATAAACTCCAAAAAGAATCAATACTCTAGTGCATTCCTGGCACTCAGGCTTGCGTAGCGAAATTTTCCCGTTTAGTGACGAGCAGCTGAATCCCCCTGATGCTCTCCCAAAACCTTTTTGCAGCATTTCTATCTTTGTGGTATTTATTTCCATCATCCAATGAACTCCTGCATTCGCAATATCGGCCTGTAATACAGCTGAGGCCTCCCGCTCTTGGAAGCTCTCCCATTTTGATGCTACTTCAGCTGACAAGGTTCCCCTCTACTTTGCCAACCTATGCTCCCTAGATGCACTCGGCGTCGTGATATGGCTGCCTTGATCTCCTTATCCTCCCAGCTTTTTGGTTTGTTTCTTCTTTTTTTTGGTTGTTTTCGATACTTTATTCTCAATCGTTCCGATACTTCCTGTATTCGAGCTTCGCTTAGTTTTGGCTTACGCCCTCGTTCCTCACCTTATTGTTATGGTCTGGTTCTCATGCGCCAAATCTGATCTTAATTCTCGTATGATCACTCCCTAAGCTTTTTGTACCTTTCTCATATATTTCCATACTTTCTAGCATTACTTACAGTTTGTAGAACATGAGGCAGTAGTGTATTGCTGAGTGAGAGTTGTTTTGTTTGTACGTTAGTTTCCCGTCACATCATATTTGTGCATTAAATAACACTAGGTCCAGGGCATCACAGAAATATTCGAACCACTTTCCGGTTGTTGTGAAACCGTCAAACTCTTTTAATTGGGCATTCATGTCTCTTAAGATCATTATTTTCTGATCAATGTCAATTTCTTTCCTTTCCCTCGATATACATGAAGAGTGTTAGGCATTTTCATCCTTGAGTCATTTCTTGTTTGCAAGTAAGCAGACTCCAGAACAGTGTTCAGACCTGTTGCCCTAACTTTTAGCCTTAAGTCTTCTTTGCAGCCCTACTTCTCTCTTTCTGAGTCTTGTCCTTTCACTAACATTCCTAGACCTCCGCCTTTGTGTTTACTTCCCCTCTGGTTGCAACCCATCAAGGAGTAGCCTGGTATGTACGGTGGTTCCTCCCCATATCAAAGGTGCGTTTCTGCTACCCCATGCACTGTGAAATTTTCAGCCTCTAATTGTTCACCAATCTCCTTCCACTTTATTTTGTGTCTACCTTTCTGCATGTTTAGGAACCCTATACTGAGCCGATTCTTTCACTTATTTATACGGGGCTTCCTTCTGCTCTCCCTGCTGCTCTTGCTGTACTCACACCCAGGAGCTTATCCTGACTCTGGTACTGGCACATATTGCCGCGCGCGCAGCTGGCCAAGTAGGCAGGCAGCGCGCTTGTGGCCTAACGGTTAATCGTGCCTGCCTCCCACGCGAAATGCCAGGGTTCAATTCCTCGGAGCGACGCGTCTTTTGTTTATCTCTGCAATTTAGGGATTTAGGGTTCTGGTGATTTCGAGAATCCTGGTGCCTGTTCGAAGTCCGAATGTTCTTCGCGTCGGAGTTTCTGCGCCGATTATTCCAGAAGCACACTCCTGTACATAAGGGGCTTCGCGTAGCGAGCCAGAGCAGTTTCGCCCCAGGTAAACGTTCAGTTTACTCATTCATTCGCCGCCTCATCACTTGTCATTCGTGACAATATGGTACTGACACATTTACCTCTGCCCTCCGGGCTTTGTGGATCCCTAAAAAGTTACATCGACTCTGCCTCTCTCCCGCACCCCTGCCTGTGTCTCCACTGTAGCGAATTCCAACCAGTGTAAAGAGGCAGGGGCCAGCCGCATAAACATTCCAGTTTATCTCTTTTACGCCCCACTCGAGTCATCGACTCATCCCCTTAATCACTCGGTTAGCCTCAATCACCCGTTTGTCGGTTTTAACAGACTCTTCTTGGACATGTGGATAGTGCATATTGTCACAAATGACAACTGATGAGGCAAAATGACAACTGATGAGGCAGCGAAAGACTGAGTAAACTGAACGTTAAATGGGGCGAACTTGTGCCCGAAACAAAAAGGAAGAAGATAACAGCAGAGCGTCGCGGGCGTGGAAGGCGGCGTGAGAGCAGAGTTGAACGCTGGGTCGAGACTGACTCAGGATCACCATGCGGAGCCCCTTATGTACACGCGTTGGCTTCTGAAACAATCGGCCTAGATGGTTCGGCGACGAGAACATTCGCACCTCGAAGAAGCAACAGTATTCCTGAATTTACCCGAACATCACATTATAGAGACTCCCCTCCTTAAAAATTGCATCGCCCCGATGCACCACAAAACAAAACAAAGCAAATAAAAAACCGGCAAACTAAAGCGTCATCTAGAACACATAAGGTCCATAGTCCTATCGAGCGTAGTACGGCTTTAGGCGCACGACCTGGACGACTTCAGGTCGTGGTGGGCGGCGTGATGATGTTCTTGTTCCGTCGGGCATCACTTCGTAGTTCAGCTCCCCGAGGCGGCGAAGTACCTTGTATGGTCCAAAGTACCGTTTAAGCAGTTTCTCAATGAGGCCGCGGCGACGGATGGGCGTCCACACCCACACCCTGTCTCCGAGCTGGAAGTGGACGTCCCTGCGGCAAGGGTTGTAGCGGCCCGCGTCGACGCGTTGGGGGTCTTGAATCAGGAGTCGGGCGAGCTGGCGGACTTGTTCGGTCCGTTGAGCAACCACCTGGGCGTCGTCGCTCTCATTGACAAATGGCTCATGGGGCAGCATGGCGTCCAGCATGGTTCTTACCTCCAGACCATGTACCAGCTGGAAAGGTGGAAAGGCTATTGTTGGCGAACGTTACGTAGGGCAACACCTCGTCCCACGTCTTGTGCTCTACGTTGGCTTACATAGTGATCATGTCGGCGATTGTCTTGTTGAGTCGCTCCGTCAGCCCGTTGGTCTGCGGGTGGTACGCAGTGGTACGACGATGGCTGGTGTGACTGAGCCGGAGGATTTCTTGGGTCAGCTGAGCCATGAACGATGATCCGCGATCTGTAATCAGAACTTCGGGAGCGCCGTGCCGGAGGACGATGGACTCAATGAAAAACTTGGCGACTTCAACAGCAGTCCCTGAAGGAAGGGCTTTCGTTTCTGCGTACCGAATGAGATAACCTGTGGCGACGATTATCCAACGGTTTCCCAGGGTCGACGGCGGAAAAGGACCAAGTAGATCTATTCCGATCTGCTGGATCGGTGCAGTTGGTGGAGGAATTGGCTGCAGGAGACCTGCCGACTTCGTCGGCGGTTTCTTGCGTCACTGGCACTCGCAACAAGATCGGGTGTAGAGGTGGACGGTTTTGTTAAGCTCGGGCCAGTAATACGTTTCGCGAATACGGGCCAGCGTCCTACTGTGACCAAGGTGCCCGGACGTCGGGTCGTCATGACTGGCTTGAAAGATCTCCTCTCGAGGGTCGGTCGGGATTACCAGATGCCACGGCGAGTTGTGGTCCCCGAAGATCTCTTTGTAGAATACACATTGTCGAATGGCGAAGGCCTGCAGGACTCGTGAAAAAACATGGGGCACGGTACTACCGCGCCCTTCCAGGCGCTCAATTAATGCGCGCAGCTCAGGATCGGGTCGTTGACGTCGTGCCAGGTCGTCGGCTGTCACTGCTCCTAGGAGGCACTCGTCATCATTGTCGGCGCTGCTGCCGGAAGGTGTCTCGACAAGGGCCCTGGACAGGCAGTCAGCGTCGCTGTGCTTGCGGCCTGACTTGTACACTACAGTCATGTTGAACTCTTGTAGTCGCAGAATTTATCGAGCGAGGCGTCCTGAAGGGTCCTTGAGGTTCGCAAGCCATCAGAGCGAGTGATGGTGTGTGATTACGCGGAGCGGGCTCCCGTACAAGTACGGGCGGAACTTCATGATTGCCCAGACGGCCGCAAGACATTCTTTTTCAGTTGTGGAGTAATTTCTCTCCGATCTGGACAGCGTCTGACTTGCGTAGGCGATAACTCGCTCGGTGCCGTCTTGCACTTGAACTAGTAGCGTTCCAAGTCCTGCATTACTAGCGTCCGTGTGAATCTCGAATTCCGCATCCTCATCAAAGTGTCCAAGGACAGGAGGAGTCTGGAGTCTTCGCTTCAGCTCGTCGAATGCTTGCTGCTGCTCCTCGGCCCATTCGAACTTCTCGGCGTCCTTCGTGAGGTTTGTGACTGGTGCGGAAATTCTTGCGAAATCCCGAACGAAGCGACGATAGTAGGCACAAAGTTTAAGGAATCTTCGCACGGCCTTCTAGTCTGTCGGCGCTGGAAATGCCGCGGCGGCGCGAGTCTTCTCGGGGTCTGGGCGGAGGCCTTCGTTACTATCGACGTGACCTAAAACTTCAGTTCGTTATAGACGAACCGGCACTTTGACGGCTTAAGGGTGAGCCTGGCGGTCTGTATGGCTTGGAAAACAGCGCGGAGTCGTCGTAAGTGCTCCTCAAAGTAAGTTAAAAATACTACGACGTCGTGAAGGTAGACGAGACATCTCGGCCACTTCAGCCCTGCCAGTACAGTGTCCATGGCACGCTGGAAAGTTGCTGGCGCCGTGCATAGTCCGAAGGGCATCACCTTTCTCTTGCACAGTCCATCCGGCGTGACGAAGGCTGTCTTCTCTCGGTCCCGTCCGTCGACTTCGATCTGCCAGTAGCCGCTCTTCAGGTCCCTTGATGAGAAATATCGAGAGTGGCGCAGCCGGTCTAGGGTGTCGTTGATGCGGGGAGTGGGTAGACGTCTTTCTTCGTCACCGCGTTCAGCTGCCGGTAGTCAACGCAGAACCTAAGCGTTCCGTCCTTCTTCTTAACCAGCACGACAGGAGAGGCCCACGGACTGCTTGAAAGTTGGATTATGTCGTCGTTCAGCATCTCTCCAACTTTCTCCTGGATCATCTCCCTTTCTTTAGCGGAAACTCTGTACGGCGATCGATGGACAGGGCGCGCGTCGTCCTCGGTCGTCCGCCACACGTCGTTCTTCCTGGACGCCGGTTGTTCTCGCCGGACGTACTGAGGTAGATCGTCGAGACGTCGTGGGTACGGCTATGCTGGTGCGTCTCGTCGTTGTGGCGCAGGAGGTTGACGGGCAGCAGGTGGCGGTCGTCGGGCCATGGTGGCGTAGCTCACCGTCGGTTGTTCCGGTGGTGGCAGGTCGACGGGAGCCTCCTGCTGAAAGGCTTGCTGCACCTCCTCGACTACTTCCGTCATGGAAAGCAAGGCAGGGCGATCGGCAATGGACAGCACCTTCCTGATCTCCTCCCGAACGACGTCACGGATTATCTGGCGAAGGTTTTCGACGCCAAGGCTGCCCAGGAACAAGGCCGCCGAAGATTTCGCTCTTCACGCCCCTCATCAGGACGCGCAGATTCTTTTCCTCGCTGGCCATAGGGTCGGCGCGGGCACTTAGGCGTAGCACGTCCTCAACGAAGCTGGTGACGCTTTTGTTGTGGCCTTGGGTCCTTGTGTGCGGAAGGTCCTCCACCCGCTGTCGTCGATGCTGCATGGCTTGCGAATGTTCGCTTAAGTTTAGCAATGCACGTATCCCACAGTGTAAGGGAAGCCTCTTGGTTCACAGAACAGTCCCTCGTTGTGCCCTCCAGCAAAAAGTGGAGTTTCTGGAGGCACTGTTCCGTCGTCCATCCATTATGTCGGGCAACACGTTGGTGGTCCTGGATCCAGTCTTCTACGTCCTCGTAGACCTCACCATGGAAGGGCGTCGGACTTCGTGGAATAAGGGGCAGGTAAATAACGGCGGGTGCTGCTGTGGCCTGCGTCGTCAATGAAGCCATCGTCGTTATCGTTTGCCTTGTCCTCGCCGGGAGTGGTCCGAGTTCGGGAGCTTGCCCCTGAAGACGGCGGCTGGCACGATGCTCCGAGTCTTCAACGAAAGGTTGTCGGGGGAAGGGGTTGCTGAACGAGTTCTTGTAGGGGTACGCTGCACGGGTTTCATACCCCGTACCTCCACCAAAAATGTCACGAATGACAACAAATGAGGCGGCGAATGACTGAGTAAACTGAACGTTTAATGGGGCGAACTTGTGCGTCGCGGGCGCCGCGCGCGTAAGAGCAGAGTTGAACGCTGGGGCGAGACTAACTGAGGATCACCATGCAGAGCCCCAACCGGCCTAGAAGGTTCGGCGACGAGAACATTCGCACCTCGAACAAGCAACAGTATTCTCGACTTTACCCGAGCATCACTTTAGAGTCAACAAAAATGCGTACCCGTGGCCAGGAATCGAACCCTGGCTTTCTGCGTGGAAGGAGAGCGCGATAACCGTTCGGCCACGGCCGCGCTGCCTACTTTTCCAGCTGCGCGCGCGGCAATATTTCCAGATGCATGCACTCACTGACTGCTCTTAGTTCACCCAGTCCCATCTCAATCTGCTAACACCAACCTTGTTGGTGTTAGACTGGTGGCAGCTGCTAAAACCCGTTTGCTCTACTGACGTATTACTCCTGGTTAACTCAGTTGGTAGAGCGCTCCAATGGAAATGGAGAGTTCCCTGGTTTCATACCAGGGTCAGGCGGATTGTTTCGGTCGCGTACCAGTCACCTAGCTATGTTTGGAGATTTATGTTTGTCCTTTGTCCCCCTTGTTCCCCTTCTCCGGGGATTATATTCGTCATTCTTGTATATCACATTCGGTTTCCCCGAAGGTGTAACAAAACTCGGGAAAACACAAAAAATCTCCGACCAGGTGTTAGGTCATAAAGGTATTTCTCGGCCACCATGCGCCTGCCGCTCGTGTGGGCAGCGCGTGCAATTGCGAGCTTGCCAGGTATATTCCCCCGCACCCCTAAAACTTGTCGCCTAATCTTTTTTTTTACCTTTGAAAATAGCAAGAGTGCACGTGCATAGCTTTGATAGGCGCTTAAGATGCGCGAAAGCTAAGATTCCGAAAACTCCTTTTATGACGTTACGCTTTGCGAAGGGGGGGGGGATTCAGCGGTACTTTGAAAATAATTTTCTGCAGCCTCCGTGCATCACATTGGAAATCAAACTCGATATTCGTGATCCTGAATGCCAGATGAAGGACATTTAAGCGTTTTTACGCGAATACAGAACCGCTTCAGCTTCCCATTCAAGACCCCAGGCTTCGGGTGGTACTTCACTGGCTAAATGTCTCATCTACAGTGAGACATTAGACGCCCGTTGAAGCTGACTAACTTCAGGCTGTATAAACATACACAGAATGTTTCATTGGTTTATAAAAAGTATCGAGGCAAGTTTAATTTTAATAACTGTGTTCTGGAAACTGACAGGATATAATTAATATATGATATTGGTGCTGGTATACAAAAACCGCATAACATTTTTATTTATGCAGAGCCTCAATCAATCGTATGAAGACTAAACATATCACCGAATCTAGGTAGGGGCAGAATTGGCATGCGTAGTTAAAATATTTTGAGTATTTTGTATTGCGTGTTTTTTGCATATTTCAGAATATACTTTTATCTGTGTTTGAAGACGACAACTGGGTAATTTAGCTTTTAAAATACTACTGTAATCACTTTTTTAAAAAGAACTTCCCTTTTTTCCGCGATGTGAGTTTTCTGCCAAGAGAAGCAATAACAAGGAACAGATTCCCAACGTACAGACCCTTCTTTTGGGGTACCCCAAAAGTCGTGTTTCTTATCGTAAATTGCCTTTTCTATCAAGGTTCGTACAAATAACCCTTCGCATTTATAATTTATTGATAAATTTGATTTTTTGTACACCTGATTGTTGCTACATGTGTGCTTCACTCTGTTCGGGGCGGTTTTCTCATCAGTCTAATTTTAGGATGTAGGTGTCAAACTATGGGAGTCAAATGTATATTGAAAAGTATCTGAAAATATTAAAACATTTATAGTTGAATTTGCTTTCTCTTCTTCCACACTTGTTCAAAGTTGTAACTGAACTGAACACTATGTCTTCAAAGTAGCTTTATTTGAATTTGGGAAGATCTTTTCCGGTACTGTTCCTGACTACCTCTGCCCCGTTTTCACAGGCCTACTTCTCCATGGGCAACGTGTGCATCTCGTACACTGCCGCCTTGGTGTTCTCCATGGTCTTCGAGGCCCCCGTCATGGCCATGGAGAAGGTCCTCCTGGGCCGGAAGTAGGACGTGTGTGCCACGGGACGTAACGACCCCAGCGTCACCTTCAAATCAAGGATGCTCGGATCCTCACGACTAAACATTGTTTCCGTATCGAACGTTTCGACGTGTCTTGCACTGCACTGCGGCCAACTCATGGACACTGTAACGGGCTCCGATTGCTTTTGAGAACGCGCTTATCTCAGTGGCGTCGAAAGTGTTCGGGACATGAAGGAGGGCAGGGGAGGAGTTTTCTCCTTTTGCCCCAATATGTTTTCTATAAATATCTTAAATGTCTGGGGAGAAGGGAAGGGATCATGTACTTAATCATTTACCCACCCCTCTCCCCTCCCTACCCCCCCCCTACTGACGTCGAGAGGCGCTCAATGCGTGAAAACAATGAACTCTCATTACTACTACTTTTCATATAAAATCGAAACTCGGTACCGGCCTATTCATCATCTTACAAGTCGGCCGCAGAGTCACCAAAGAAAGAGATGCGAGGGCATAGTTCTGTGAAACCTCAACTAACATGAACGCTCGTGCCAAGAAGGTGTTTCATTATGCGAGGCGCTCGACCAGCTTTCTTCAGAAACTACTTTCGTGTCTGCGAAATTCTCGTGGGAGTAAATCTCAGTCTTGTGACTTGTTGGCTCGAAAGGATCTCTCTAGTTGGCAAAAACTTCATAACTAGACGGGACATGGTTCACGTAAACCTATCATACTTAAACATCTCAATACCACTTGCAACATTTATAGCTACCCGAATCAGCGGTCGGCAGTCGGCGCCGACTTCAATGGCGAGAGAACGGCATCCCAGCTCTGGCGTAGTACCGCACGCATGCTACCAAGTACGTGAAACACAGACTTCCGATTAAGTGATGTGTACCTAATCTGATGTAAGTGGCTCACTACTACCACTGTAGATCTGCTGTCTGCTGTCGCAGGCAGACTCTAGGGCAGTGTTGTACACGTTCCTCAAAAATAGTAACGAAAGCTCGTTCCTCGTTCCTTCTGGTTTTTGGAACGCGTTCCCGTTACAAGTTTCATATCTGAAAAAGGAACTCGTTCCCGTTACACTTAAAAAAATGGAACGTATCGTTACATATACGTTACATTTATTTTGCTGATTACCATATTTAGTTAGATAAAAAAAAACTTCCTTCTGTTTTTAATGTATCCCATAAAATGTCAGCATCGGAATTTGCATGCCGTGATGGAAGGGCACTAGGAAAAGGAAACAAGCGAAAGCAGAGTTTCATTCAGTGATATATTCCTCTTCAAAAATCGCAGCTTTTAACTATGGTTAAGGTTTGTGGTTGGCGATTCAGACGAGCCAAATGTACTTTTACCCCACATTGCACGAGTGTTTTAGAATAACCTTACACGTTTCAATCTAACAAAGTATCCGGTTCGAACTTAACAGTTGCTTTTAGATGTTGCTGTCCGCAAAACGAGCAAGTGAAAAAGAGGGTAGGGCTCCTGTAAGGTCAGTCTTGAAAACTACAGGTCCTACTTTGTGAACGTTGCATTCGTTGTTCAGTTTGGACTTGGGGGACAAGGAGAAAAGATATAAAGGTTAATTTTTGTGTATATTTTAAGTGACCAATGTTCGGTATACAAGGATGCGTGAAATGTCTGGTGACGTGTTCTTTTTGTTGTAACTGTAGGTGTCTTTGTGGAACTTCAACCATGGCTGTAGTCAGCCTTAGATTTTATGGTGTATGAGGATTTGTGGAAGCAAAGAAAGTAACCGAGTTTAAAACGTCCCTCTTTCTGTGTTTTTTCCGTCGACTAAAAGTTTTGCTTTTTGCCCAGAAGTCTCGGGCACTAAAAAAAGAATCAATGTCCACTAGCTCTCCTGTACCCGACTGTTACCAAGTGAGGACTACACAAAATAATCCATAAGTAGCCAAAAAGTTAACGAGATCCTGCTCTTCGTAGATATTGTTTTTATTCTTTTAGAATTTTCCTCTTGAAAATAAAATAAAAATTACCCGAATGGACGTAAAAAAGAAACGCCGTTCCTTTTTCCGTTACAGTAAAAATGTAACGAGTTCCCGTTCCAGTTCCACCGATGCAAAATGGAACGGTGGCGTTCCTTCGTTCCTCCTAAAAGGAACGCGTTCCAGGAACGGCGTTCCTTGGAACGCCGTTCCGTACAACACTGCTCTAGGGCCACTATTGACAAACCTGTCCTGTCGGTTTAGTGCCTAGGGGTCATTATAAAGTGCTGGCAACAACAGTCAGAGCTTTTAAAAAGATCTGTAGCAGTGGAGGTTACGCGCGTTTTCCACACCTGTCTGCAAAGAACCAGGGAAAGTACGCTGACCATGTGCGTATTGCACGAGCAATAGTGATAAAAGGTAAGTCGATGCACGGGCGTTCATTAAACATTTTGTCCAATTACCCATCACTAAGGAAACTAGTGTACGTCGAAATCCTAGCCTCGTCCTCATCAAGAAAACAGAATAGGCTGCGATTCGTGGATACATTAAGTGGGGACGAGAGTCATTATGACGTTTTAAGCAAACTCAGGGCGGAGGTGGTTGTGATCCTTCCTCCGTGGCATCGAGTGGAGCCGCAATCTGTTTCGCTAACGATGCTAACAGCTCGCCACACTTTCCTGAACTCTGAGCGACAAAAATAAAACTCAAACATAATCCTTACTCCGTGGCATCGAGTGGTGCTGCAATCTGTTTAGCTGCCGATGCTCACAACTCGCCATGCATTCCTTAGCTCTCAATGACTATAAAAAAAAACTCTTTCAAAAATGATCCTTCCTCCAGTGGTGCTGCAATCCGTTTGGCTGCCTATGCTCAAAACTCACACACTTTCCTTAGCTCTCAGTGACTATAAAAGAAAACTCTCTAAAATTATCCTTCCTCCATTGCATCGAGTGGTGGTGCAAGCAGTTTGGCTACCGATGCTCACAACTCGCCACTCTTTCTTTAGCTTTTAATGACTATAAAAGAAGACTCTTCAAACCTTGCTCCGTGACATCGAGTGGTGGTGCAATCTGTTTGGCTGCCTACGCTCACAACTCGCCCCACTTTCCTTAGCTCTCAGTGACTAAAAAACAAACTTCAAAATTATCCTTCCTCCGAGGCATCGAGTGGTGCTGCAATCTGTGTGGCTGCCTATGCGCACAACTCGCCACGGTTTCCTTAGCTCTCAACGACTGAAGAAAACTCTCAAAATGATCCTTCCTCCATGGCATCGAGTAGTGCTGTTAGTCTGCCGATGCTCACAACTCGTCAAGCTTTCCTTAGATCTCAGTGATTATAAAAGAAAACTCTCAAAATAATCCTTCCTCCGTGGCATAAAGTGGTACCGCAATCTGTTTGGCTGCCGATGCTAACTCGTCAAGCTTTCCTTAGTTCTCAATGACTATAAAAAGAACTCTTTCAAAAATTATCCTTCCTCCGTGGCATCCAGTGGTGCTGCAATCAATTTGGCTGCCTATGCTCACAAGTCACCAAGCTTTCATTAGCTCTCAATGACTATAAAAGAAAACTCTTCAAAATGATCCTTCCTTTGTAGCATCGAGTGGTGCTGCAATCTGTTTGGCTGCCGATGCTCCACAACTCTCCCGCTTTCCTTAGCTCTCAATGACTATAAAAGAAAACTCTTCAAAATGATCGTTCCTTTGTAGCATCGATTGGCGGTGCAAGCTGTTTGGCTGGCGATGCTCACAACTCGCCACGCTTTTCTTAGCTCTCAGTGACTATAACTTTGAGAAATATAAACTGGCTGAGAAGAGCTGGGCGTGTCTTCCGAACGCCCGGCCTCCAGCACGAACTTGTGCCTTCCGCCATGCTTTGGCAGCGCGCACGCGCTCGAGGTGCACTAGACGCCGAAGCGATGTCGAAGGTAGCCTGTTCACGCTGGATTCGGTACAAGTGAACCTCTTCCCTACCCTTATCACCTTGTCAGTTACTACAACCGAGCCTTTGCGCTGCGTTTTTGAAAGTCCAACTTTTCTGTCTCGACTAGGTCGGCTTCTGCGTCCGTGGTGTTTTTGCTGATCTAAGGAAACAAATATCCAGTGCCACAGGAAAAGGTCGCCTCCTGCGGTACGTTGATATGCCTAGTCCTTTTGCGGTAACTCCGTCTATAGGTTTTGATGCAGTCAGTTAAAGACGCGTAGGTCATAAAAATGTTCGAATATCGAGTCAATACTTAATCGCGTTCCGCTCTTTTGCGGTCTAGCTTAGCCATAGTATGAATGGGATCGCTCGAGCATTTCTTTTAATGCACATTTAGTAAACATGCGCGCAACAGCCTGGAGTACATTGAATAGAATTCGTGATATATTTCTGGATTTGTATCAACATTGTCTTTGCACCTTTATGTGAGCCAATATATGTATGAATGCCATTTTCCTGCGATCCTTTTTTGTTAGACTTTTTGAAGAGGCTATGAAAATTGTGCCTCTTCCGCTGCGTAAGGGAGTATCTGTGTTTCTATTTTATCATGCGGTTTTTTTTGTTTTTTTGCCAGCGCACGAGTAATAATTGCCCACAATCGTGGTATTTATTTTGTTGTGGCTTAATACTTACTTCACCTTCGGGGCCGTAATTGGCAAGCTAAAGGAGCACTGTTCCAGCGATGTTGTCAACACTGGGACAAAAGTTAAGTTAGGAGCACACGCAGACGTCTTCCATATAAATTGATTCTGAATTCTTTTGAGTACGTGTATAATAATCAGAGATATGTATAACTGTTCGCGTCCCAGTTGACTCAAGCAGTCCCTAGAGTCTTGCTGTGACGCCTGCTTCAGTTGGTTGTACTTGCCATAATGTTTTTAGTGTGTCAGACCTCATCTTCACGGAAATATAGGTGCCTATATCTGCGCATTAAACTGACCTTTCTCGATATTCTTCTCTTTTCTGCTTTATTGATGCAATGACGGTGTGTAATCTGTTCGGGGTTTTGTTTCGTTATACCTTTCCTTTCTTTGTGTTTCGTGTATTTATTCGAATGCTAGCTGAAATCAAAACACAAAAATATGTTGGGAATAAATACATACTTGTTTTGTGAACTTATTTTTTTTTACATCAGATGGTTGATTTGAACACTAAACCATTTTAAGGGTATGTGCACCTTTTAGGACTTCCTTATTAAGCTAAGTTAACTAATCATAATGACACTTTTAGGCTTTAAATTCAGCGATTGAAACTATCATTGTGAAACTCGGGTGTCATGACCGAATTTTCTGGGTCACTTCCAAGTGCGATTCAAGCGAGAACGTGTTTCATTTTGTGTACCTAAAATAAAGTGAACTACATATTGCATTTCTGCTAACCACTTTTTCACCCAAGGAACGGTATTTTTTTACTGAAAGAATATGCGACTATTTTTATGGTGTTTTCGGTCGTATACGAAATAAACATTATGAACAAAGAAATGTCGACAGCTGTTGTACTCGTTAAATGGAAGATCGAAATAAATAGAACTGAACTATTTAACGCACATTTGCGAATAATTCTGGAAGATATTTTAAAATGAGCCTCCAGATGAACCAGGCACCGCCACTGCTTCTGGCCGAGCTAGCAATCAAGATTTTGTGGGTCAGGTGCCACGTGTGCTGTCTGTCGGCAAGAACCGGTGCCCTAAAAGCATTTCAACGTAATATTTAATGTCTTATTTTAATAAAACTAAAGTTAGCCCGTTGATATACAATCCACATAAGATATAAACTCTTTGTAGTCACCAAAACCGCATTCGTACCAAAAAAGATAGCTCCTAAAAAGATTAGACTGACTCGCCCTCCTTTCGTCCCTTTCTTTGGTTCCCGAGAAGTGATTAGCGCACCTCCCCCCCCCCCTCCCCCCTCCCTATCCCGCTCAAGTTTTGCAAGGAGGATGGGATCCATCCTTTCCCTGCTTGGCCGAGGGGATCTCCGGGTCCGTCCGGCATTCTCTGGAGTCGGAAAAAGTTCAATATATTCATAGAGATCATGGTGTAAGGCGCAAAAAACAACGGACACAAGAGAGTGTATCGGCTGCTGACGCGGAGAAAGAAGAAGAGAGCTCGTGCAAAGAGATTTCACGAGCCAGGGACAAAACAGAGCGGCTGTACTGCCAGTGGTACATACCTAAGGAAATAAAACATAATTATACAAAGACGCCTCCACAAGAGAAATCAGGCATACAGACGCGTTCACCACCTGGCCCAACTACAAGTTCTTCTACAATATATTCATCTTTTGACCCGCAAAACGTCACGTTCACATTACCGTTTACGTCACTCCTCTCCCCTCGGTTTTCTCCGGGACCCGTTATCCTGCTTGGCTTGAACCGGACTTAAAGCGGCCCTGCAAGCACTTTTTTACTGGTTTCTAATTTGCACCGAACGTAAGCGCACTGAACATAGTAACTTAATGAAACTTTTCTTTTCGAAATTCGTTTTGTTTTAAAAGTTACAGGCGAATTAAAATTACAAAAACAAGCAAAAAATAATCTCCTTCATGACGTCCTTGGTTGCTTGAGTGGCCGTGAACTAGACGAGGGGTAGTGAGCTTATCGAGCGCTCACGGCTGCCGCACTCCGTGTCGACGGCGCGAGAGGGCGCCACTAGAGCATGTTCTAAATAGGCTGTATACAGCGGCCAGCCAGAGCGGCTCTCATTGATTTGCTGCGCGATTAAACACTAATTCGACATGACACTTCATTGGCCACAAACGACAGCAAACACGGGGTAAAGATCAGTTCAAAATGGGAGCCACTTCGCGCTGCCGTACCGCGAAACGGCCAAACCGCATGACAAAGCTTCTCGCCGAAGGCCTCCGGAACGCTCGGAGCCGGTCGGATCCTCCAATCTGTAAGCGACCGCAGCGCCGCCGCGTACAGCCGGGACCTTTCCGTGTCGGCGCTTGATCCCACTACTCCTTTCTAGTATGCGCCGCCTTTTCCACCGCTTGGTGGCGGGTAGGTCGACGGGTCATTTCTTGTTTCCGTACTTTATAAACAGCATTTGTTTATTTTCTGATCTAAAATAGTGAACAAAAACTACTTTTATGAATAATTGAAACGGTTCGCACCACTTATATTTTGTATTTCGACTAAAAAGACGCTTTTAGCGGTTCTGACCAGTAGTAAGCCCAGGACCTAAGACGTCACATATCGCGCGCTTTCGGTACCGCGGGTCGCCCCCGTCGGTGGAGGAGGTTTCCGCGTCGTCCGGTTAAAATATGACGCACTGATATTTAGTTACCCTCTCCGTGCCCGCTAACTTGCCCGAACCCCCAAGAGACGTGGAAACCGCAAAAAAGGTAGACGCTTAAATATGATTGCAGGGCCCCTTTAAGTAGGGACAGCGTGCCAAGGCTACGAGACGGAAATGTTGAGAGTGATAGGG
Source organism: Ixodes ricinus (assembly GCA_037355805.1). Classification (NCBI taxonomy): domain Eukaryota; kingdom Metazoa; phylum Arthropoda; class Arachnida; order Ixodida; family Ixodidae; genus Ixodes; species Ixodes ricinus. Next base: position 56,141 of record JAZHYW010000159.1, read on the forward strand.
AAAAGCGCACATGACGGGCGGAAGTTGAACTCTTTGTGGGATTTTTGGGTGGCTTCGAGGGGGAGAATAGAACAAAAGCAACTTCTCCTTAAGCCTCCCCTTGTCCTTTTGTTGGGTTCCCGAAAATCGATTAACGCAACTCAACCCCCTCCACCGCAACCCCACCCCGCCGCTCCACTCCGCTCAAGGTTCGCGAGGAGGGCGAGGAGGGTGGACCGCCTTCCCTGATTGGCCGAAAGGCTCTCCGGCGCTCTCTGGCTCTCTCCGGGGCCGGAAAACGCTCAATATACTCAACCTTTGACCCGCAAAACGTCACGTTCACGTGACCGTTGACGTAACTTCTCTGCCCCCGAATTTCTCCGGGAGCCACTTTCGCCCGTTTTGCGGGTTGGTTGAGACCGGCCTTTTTGGGGCGCTTGCCGTCACCAGAGCCGTATGTTGGGGAGTCTGGCCAGTAGGCGTGGCGACGAAATTGAAGGAAAGAAAAGAGAGCGGCAAAAGAGCGAGAGAGGGAGGAGAGCAAAGAGGAAACGACCGCCATTTTGAAGCAACACGCTTTCGGCGCAGAGCTCTGTTCAGGCTACGCGTCGTTTCATACGGGCCGACTTCTTTTTCGCCCAAATAAAAGTTCGGGGTCAAACGTCGAGAAAACTTTATTCTTCAGCATTTTAACCCACTGAGGAATAACACTACAACATTTTCTTGCAAGAGCCTGTGAAATCTAAAGGAACCGAAATTCGGACGTCGATCCAATGCATTCCACCGGGTGAATGAATAAGATTGGCGGCTGACTCGGGAAGGGGGCGTTACGGTGGCGAGATCATAAACTGGCCAAACTCTCCCAATATACGGCTTTGGCCGCCACCAATGCCTCTCGTGCGTCTTCAAACAAACAAAAGTGGGAAAGCAGATGCAGAAATAAAGAAACCATCGTTATTCAAGGTGAGTGATTGGTAAAGCAGCATCTAGCGTCTTTCTTTTCTACTATCTCTTGCGTGACGCTCGCCGTGTTGAAAATGCGAGCTGAGAACTCAATTCTAAACCTGTTCTCTCAAATATCGGAAACACGAAGTGAAACGCGCGCTTGCAAGAGAGAATTAAAGTTCTATACGAAGTCCGGCACCCTGCCCCCACTGCGCGGCTTGCCCAACGTCACTAGAAGCAATTCGTGGGTCAGTTGCGGAGCTTCCTATCTCGCCAATGCTTTACGCCCAAGCCGAAAAATGTATGGTGCTAGCCTACGCCAGTCAATAGCCCCATAGGCGACGCGATCGCCACTGGTAGCTTACAGAGCACTGACAGTGCCGCGGGCGTCTCTGGATTGGTCAGCTCCATGTTTCATCCGGATGCATGTTCTGGTACTGTAACAGTTGCGATCTTGACCCGCGCGTGGGTGCAGACAGGGAAAGCCGTAGTTCTGGAATTCCCGCATCACTCATGTAAGGCCAGCGCACAAATTAAAAAGGAGTGCCGCATCAGCGTTCGACCTATGTTCAATCAGAGAGTGTTGCAAACGAACGCAGCATTCGCATCCAATTTGTGCCCTGCGCTGGCATCCCGTCGGTGACGCCAGAAATCCGAAGCTATTGTGTTTCCTCAGGTAAGCTTAGAGCCCTGATAGCTGCAACTCAAATGCGTCTGCGACGAAAATTGCGTGGTTGTCTCAATTCACTAGAGTTATAATGTACTTCTAAAGTCCCATTTTGCGCGCATGTGCAGCCCCGTCTACAACTCAATAAGAAACCAAAAATGACGGCGGTATGAGTATCAGTACGAAGCGGTGTGCGCAAGGGCCCCTAAATAAGCTACTCTTCAGTGCAATGAAACTTCACGCATCTTGGTGCTTAAAATTATGGTTTCCAGTTGTCTGGAAATTTCTTTGATTTAGCACGAAACGCCTTTCCGTCCTTCATAAATGTCCACACAGTTCGCGACAAAACAAAACAATATCGTCTGAGTTTCCTAACACCGTATATAAAGCTCAGAAAGTCCAATTTTTGAAGTGTGACGATCGACAGCTCCGTCTGCTCTGTACTAATAACCAAGATGGCGTCACCTCACAAGCAGATGGGGGAACGGAGTGCCGATATTCTGAGCTTAGCTTATTTAGTGACTCTACTATGGGCCTTATCGCACAGCATTCAGCGCCTGTGAGATATCGCGCGCGAGCTGCCACGGCCGCCTCTGCATGACACTGTTAGTACCAACGTACAGAACCGGAACGTGCAAAGGTTTCGACTTAGAGCTGACAAAGCCAGTGTCGCTCTTAATGCTCAGCCAGCAACTCGAAGCGCTCGCGTCGACTGCAGGGTTCGACTCGGAAATTTTTAGATGCGGAGCATCTCTTGCTCGGGTCTATGCCCCGCGGCGTCGGCGTCGTCCGCACTCACACTACGCATGCGCAACTCTCCTCCTTCCCTCTCTCCAACAGCTGCGCGTTACTCTCTCCGCTCTCTCTCTCTACCAGCTGCGTGCACTTCGCGTGCGTTCGCTTCTACTCACACCGCGCGCGCATGCGCAACTCTCCTCCTCTAGTCTCCTCTCCTTCAAATGTGAATATAAGCAGCGGTAGCGCGCTGCGCGCGTTCCCCCGGAGGAGTGAAAGGAGGATAGTTTTGGACGCGCGGGTCGCAGCGCCACGCCAGGGCTTTCCAGTGGGGTGGGCTTTCCCGCAACTCTGCGGCTGTCGTCTGCTAGCGTTTCTCGGCCGCTCGCGTCCGCCGCAGCCCAAATCCGGCCGGCCAAAAGAAATCAGTCAAGAAGGGAATAAATTAATTACGATCCGCGATGCTCCGCATCACCCCATGGTTCCCCTCGGGAAGATGGTGTAATTTTTGGCTTGGCCGCGGTAATGCCCCTGAATAAAAAAGGTAGCGACATCTTCTCCCTCTTCTGATGCGCACACCTTCTATCTTTATGTTTTGCTTTTTTAGTGCAGCGCGTCGACTGCCCCGCCGCCTGGAATGGCCCAAGATAGCAGACGGCTTTCCTATACTTGAGTCAGAGCGAATTCAAAGGCTGAAAGACACGCAAATACATACACATAGGCTAAAAGCGCACTATCACGGTCTACAAGCCTTGAACGATGTGCTCAAAGAAAGACGATGAAAGCCGTGACGTTGCAGAGTCGGCGTTATTTGATTGGCGACATGACCTCATAGCATGCACTGCACTCCGACAGCATAGGCATTCATTCTCCCTCCTCCTCTGACGCGCACACCTTTTATCTTTATGTTTTGCTTTTTTTACACCCACGCGTCAACTGTAGCGCCGCCTGGATTGGCCCAAGATAGCAGGCGGCATTCTACAAAGGATGTCGCGACTTTTCCGTATAAAGTGGCTGTAGGACGCAGAGGGCGAGCTCCTCAGCTGATACAATGCTTGGGTGCGCCAGAATGGGGAGGTGTGCGGTTCTGCCGCCACTGAGAGTGTCGCCATGTGCAAGCACGCCGGTGAGGGCGCTGTGGGGCAGAGTCCGGCCATCCGATGGCTGACAGGGGCCTGGTGGTCGCAGCAGAAGTGCTTTATTCGGCGTAAAAATGGTCCTATTCTTCGTTTTTTCTATCTGCTCGGTTGTGCGAAAGATGAAGTTCTATCTCGCACCCTTGTACAAAGGCGAGACTCGCGCGAGCGGCAGAAGCTTATATTCAAAGCACAAATGCAGTTTGGGAGCGGTGAGTTAGTTACATAGTCTCGCTTATTTAATCTACTTCTTTTAATAAAAAATTATTGCCTGTCTTATCTTACATGCCAGCATTAAAAATCGAATTTTGAGTATGATATGACATGCGATGCTTCCTTGTTAACTTTATTGTCAAAGCTATTTTATTCATTTTTTCGGCAGCTGTACATTTTGCAGACTTTGCAATACATAGTTTTTCCCACCTTTCTCGGTGGCATTAATTAATAAAACCGAGCTTTTTTTACTTTTGCATTCTCAGCCCACCTTATAAACCAGGAAAGGTCTGAATTGATTTCATCTACTGAGCATGCATCATATAAAAATGAACATCAAGACTGACAAAAGAAATACAGCAGCTTCACCTGTTGTCCTCATTAAAGACCAATTCAACTTGGAGAAATTTTTTTGTCATCCATGTTACACAGGTCACGCAATCTTCGTATACTTATTTTTTTGCATCAGTTTTATTTATTTTCCTTGGAATCACGCAATTCCATTAAGTGAACAGAGCGGGGTCGCTCGGCGTCAAAACAATGACTGTTTCTTTTTCCATCTGTTGTAACCCACGTTGTACCCCAACACACAACACCACCGCTTCGTATTTTTCTTCGCTGTATTTGACAATATTGTGAGTCCCTTGTCTCTTCGGCACAGCTAGCAGCCACAGAATATAGTACTGCTTTACACACGATGCGAAACAAGAAAAAATAGTCACACCAACACGCTCCAAGCCAGCCTCGCTAAACACTGACTGACCGGCCTCCTGGCCCAGCGGTGACTGAAAGCGGCACCCCAGGTCCCTGAGGCAGAATTGGGCCACACGACGCCAGACTTGTACGCAACTAAGGTACTCTACTGTAGTTTCTATACTTTAAAAACTCTTGGGAGTAAATTGGTACCTCGACAATACATTCGAAAGTCAGTTTTCGGTATTCTAACTTAGACACTATTCGCATGTAACTTGTACTCATTTCTTAAGTTACTCGTAAGTTACTTCAGCCTTTTTTCATAAGGTAAAAAAATTACAAAAATATCCAGGAGGGACGATGCTCTTTTCGGCCCTTACGCTGCTTCATCAATCAAATGCTGATCGGGATCCTCGCCGCCAAGGTAAACATCACCGGGACGGCGGCCGTCCCATACTTCGACCAAGGACCAGCGGTAACCCTGCTTTCACTGAAAACGCCTGAACATTCACTCGAGTCACGGGCAGTTCCACAACCATTTCTGAGCCGCCTTCAAGACCGACAGATGACCAGGCATCGAGAGACATTTCCAGATCCGCCGTAACATTGCCATAAAGGGAGTAGCTGCTTAGCCAACATCCACTAAGGCACGACATTCTTTTTGGACATTACTTACGCTGCTTCATGTATCAGGTTAGTTAAAGTAAGTATTCAAAATGTGGTTGATCTATCAATAATTTACTTGTCAGAGTGTCGTGCCCTTTCGACAAACGATTGCTTCGTAGTCTTGGTGTTGGTGTAATTACCATGTCTGCATCGCTGTTTTATGACTCGTGCTTTTCGTTCTCTGAAGAGTTGCTAACTCTGTTTGGGGGGATGTTGAGTTAAATTCAGGCCCCATGTCTAAGGCTGAAAGTTAAGAGCTGGAATATATAGAAACAAATGTTTGTCTGCAGTAAGGTCAGACTAACGTTCTGCTAAAGCTGGCATTCATTCAAACAAAGCGATCTGATCTAGAGAAAAACTTAGCAGCGCATATTCCAAGACAGTGAAGATTGAAAAGGTGTTACAAATATTAAAGAAAAAGAGAAGAAACTCGATGAGAAATTGGAGCATCTTGAAAACAGAACTTGTAGATCAAACTTGGTGTGTTTCAGGACTCCCAAGAGTACGCGTTGATGAATATGAAAGAATCCGAAGGAATGACCAAACCACATACGCAAAGATATCATATCGGTCGACAGTATTTCAATGCGGAGGGCAAGTTCGTCTGCTTCTCGCGCAGGGGGTAGCGGGACGTCAGAACGCCGAGCCCTGATTGGCTGATCGCGGTCCCCTATCTGAGCGTCGTTGCTCCTTTGCAACGTCGTCGCTCGCAACGTCGTCTGCGTCTGTCTTACCTTTCCTGCGACTTTTGCAAGTGGAGAGGCCAGATTCACGAAACTATCTTACGCCATAAATATGCGTAAGACAAAACTTAAAAACAAATTCGTATTCACGAACCGAAATTTTCGTAAGTTTTGCGCAGGTTACGACAAAATCCTACGACAGCTCCGAAGCTATACGCACTTGTTACGATCAAATCAGCATGGCCGACAGCGTCGCGGTCGCGACGACCAACGGACGTTTATTTTTCTACGTGCGCTTCTCTCGCGTCCAGACTTCAAGCAGCAAGAAAAAGTAAAAAGTACTTGAACCAGACCACGACGAACAAGAACGCTGGATCCACAAACACCCGGGAAAAGCTCCAACGGCCACGATTCCACCGACACCGACCAAGCGAACTCGGCAGATAGGCCTAGCAGCCACTCCGACTCGGTGACCATCTGCCCACGACCGGCTGGCGTGCTGAATGGAATGTGCCCGCGCGACCCTTGTGAACCCTTCCCGTATTATACTGTGATCACTGACCTCAATTTTAGATTAAGAGGTCAATCTCTTCCTCTTGTCATCTCCTTGTTTTCCGAGGCAACGGTGACTCTCGCCGGTGAAAAAGCGGTGAATATCCGACAGATGCAGGAAAGGTAAAGGAGCCATCGCTTTGACTAGCAGACGTAAAGCAGACGACGTTAACTGCGCCAACCCGCCGACGCCGTTAAAGAATGAGGAGTCTTGCCGCACACGAAAGGGGCGAAAAAGTATTTGGGAGGGAACTTGCGGACACTAACACGCTCACTCTCGGTTCTTAGCAAACAAACCTCGGCGTCTCGGGACACCTCGCCAGTGAGTACTTTGACTTCCCTCCTTGATGCGCGTCTGCCAGTTGTTCGACAAAAACAGCGAACCGCTCGAGTTATTTCGTCTGCCTTCTCTGAAAGGCGAAGTCGAGCTCGCTCGTAAAGACCTGCACTTCCGAAAGTCGCAGGAAAGGTAAGACAGACGCAGACGACGTTGCGAGCAGACGTTGTTGCAAAGGAGCAGACGACGCTCAGATAGGGGACCGCGATCAGCCAATCAGGGCTCGGCGTTCTGACGTCAGCGCTTCTTCCTTTCTCATGCGCAGAAGACAAAAAATGAGCCCACTTGCGGAGGCGTATTGAGAGGGCCCTCCAAACAAGAAAAAAACTGCCCAATTGTGGCAAATATTTCGAGCTGGAAAGTCAAGAATATGGTGATGCGATGCGCATTCAAATTCAAGGGCACTTCGTATTGAGCTTCGGAAGACTTCAGTCTTGCAGTTCAAGAAAAGAGGTGTCAGCTCTGGAATTACGCAAATGATAAAAGACAAAAAAAAATCTGGTTTATTTTAACTTTGGTAAGTTGGTCATCAACGGACAGAAATTTATCTGGGATAGTGAAATGAAACAGACTGTTTTAATTCGTGATTCTAGCTCTCGGGGAGAACGGGGATGACGACCACGTGTGTTAACTCTAGTCCAAGTAGGGATGACGTAACCGTTTCAACAAAAGTGTTTCCGTACTACTTGTAAACTGCTATAGTAACAAAAATAAAGTTGATGAATTAGCTGCTTTGGTGGCGACTATAAGACCACAGATTGTCAAGGGCACCGAATCTTGGTTAGACGATACCGTTTGTAATGCCGAGATCTTACCGCCAGGATTCCTTTTTTATTAAAAAGAGTCACCGGCACAGTGTGGGAGTGATTTTGTTTATCTCCAGAGAATCGACTGGTAGTAAAGTCGTTTTCAGAAAATGATGCAGAGTCAATGTGGTGTCGCGTCTATTTTCCCGGAAGCCACAACTCGATTGGCAACAGAAAGAATAAAACAAACTCAGGACGAGGGACGACGAACATTTCTTTCAACTAGGAACAACATGAATGATCTTAAAAGCACTCCCTGCAATTCAGGGCTGCTTTTAAGCTCATTTATGTTGTTGCTATTTGAAATAAATGTTCATCATCCCTCATCCCAAGTTTTTTTTTCTTTTTGTTGCCAGTCAATGCTACCAACACGCTATTCAACTAGTGTGAACAATTTTGCGTTTGGAGTATCTTACCGCCCCTTGATAGTAAGGAGCACACGATAAGTTTATTTTCCGACATGCTATCAGTGGTACCTGACAGTCCTGGTCGGAGTTTTTAACTTACAAGAATTTAATGGACGGCTGGAGCTTGGTTAGGTAATATATTGAAAGTTTACTTCATGTTTACAGAAGTGTTAGCTACGCTTGATCTTCAGGATTCTGTGTTTGAGCCACCGAGGTTGAATGCTGTATTGGATCTATTGTAGTGTAACGATTCGAATATTGTAACTAATGTTCGGGTGTATCCTGAAATCAGTGATCAAAGTGCAGTTGTTGCAGAGCTAAACATATCGGGCGTACCCGAGCAAGTACAAGTTCCACGCAAGATATTTATGTACCAAAAAGGCAACTTCGACGCTACCTCAACTGAACTAGGTATACATTTTCTAACCTTTCGATGCTTGTCAGAATCTCGTTGTCTTGAGGATCTCTGGTTCACTGTTTATGATGAAATATTAAGTTAGTCAAACCTCTGTGGCTTTAAGACTCCCACGGCAAAGAAACAGAAGCCCTGGTTTAATTCCGAGATATGTGAGATCATAGGGAGAGCGAGGTGTGTTTATAGACAACTTTGTAAAAATAGCTCCCCCGAAATTAAGAGTGCTTAGGAACTTAACAAGAATGTAAAAAGACAATCAAAACAACTTTTTTTTTTTTGCTCGGCTAATTGGAGATTTAAGACAAAACCCAAAAGCTTCTTGGAAGTATGTCAAGTCGAACAGGAAGGACGATATATCTGTCCTATCTTAAAGCTGTGAACGGTGAAGCTATAAATAGGTTAACTGGAAAGCGGAGTGTTTTAATTCACACTTTGTCTATTTTTTTCCATGTGTTCACCGGGGCTGCGTTACCATTACCTAGAGGATATTTTAATAGCACTATGGATGAGATTGATATTCATGTTGAAGGTGCCGTCTGCCTCTTCCGTAGAGTGAATACCTCGAAAGCTATAGGCATCCTGCTTTGCCCAGGAGGCGCTGCGAAAAATGACTTGTTAGGACTTGTTTTGGGTGGTTCAAGCTTGAGCGACTCAAACTGCCACACATATAGAAGCGTGCCTGCTCTGGCCCGCAACACGATAACGAGGAAAAAAGAAAAAAACGAAAAATGCTAACGCTGTTGAAGCACAGGCCAAAGCTAGGACGATAAGAGCGTGAACCAAAAAACGCCGTATCACGCGTTCCAAAGAAACATAAAGGGGAAGAAAAAACAAAAACGTCGAGACGCCAGATGTTCTAACGTCACCACTTGGAGATACGAGACGCGTACCCTAGCGGTGGTGGCATGAATCCGGAACTTTCGATTGTCTTGCGGCGTTGAATGTAGCCGATTTCGGGCGTCCAAAGGTGTTTTTCCGTTCTTCTGCACTACACAGAAGGAAAACAAATCACGGCGAAGGCGCTACAGTAGCGGGAGTCCCAACCAGGTGAGCTTGTACTACCCAAAACGAGGGCGCCACAGTTTGTTCAAAGCTTCAGCGCAGGAGGCCCATTGGTCCTGGTGGAATATCACCAGTTGTCCTGCACAAATGTTGCGGAACTGTCGGAAAGTAATTATGTAATATATTTAAAATTTCGCTCGAAACGGGGTTGATCCAGAACATGATTGGAAGTTTGATCCTCAGGAAAAGAAACTTCCAAGAAATGACAAGCCTATATTTTTAACGTCAGATTATTGTAAATTGTATTAACACATTTTATATTGTAGGGTGTTAACCGACCTCGAATAATGTCATTCTTTTATACCGTCCCAGCATGGCTTTCGAAGTAGGCACTCATGTCAAACACAATAAGGGGAATTTCAGCACTACGTATCCCGAGCTTTATGCAGCAATAAACAAGTAGACGCAATATTCCTCGATTTTCGAAAAGGCTTCGATACTTAAAATTTTAATTCAATGTTTTATTCAGACAACACACATCACACAGTTGTCTAGGGGGCCGTCGCAAAAGGCAACACGAATGCCTGACGAGGCGCCGAACCCCTCCCCTCCAAAAAAAAACAAATAAAAAACTCCCCGTCACATTGCTCAGCGTGGCACACACGAAGGCACAGTAAAAAAAAGTGAAACGTAAAAAACTAAAAAAATAGAAACGCATAAACAAAACACGAGGTGTAGCATTGCCTAACGTTTAGAAATAACAAATAACATGTCATGACAAAAAAATCATAAACCCGACCCTGCACGCACCATAGCATTCCAAAAAGATCAAAAATAACAACAACAAAAAAACGGGTGAAAGCAGTCATTCCTGGTACGAAAGAAAATACAGATTCATGTTTCTTTTTAAAGCCTGAAGTGATACGCCAGTTTCTATTATAATCATTAACTCAGGATGGCCATTTAAAAGGTCGGGTATTTGGTTAGATAGTTTCTGGTTGCCGTAGTTTGTGCGTACGTTTTCTCTTGCGTAGTTTGTGGATCTAAGAATGTAAGAATGCTCTCTCCAAACGTACTGCTGAGAGAAGGCAGTTAGATCGGACTTTATTTGAATATAGATGACTAAAGAATATTTCTTTATATGATTTTGAAATGTTAATTACTGGTGCTTTCTGAAAAGCGGAACAATATGACTCCTGTGTGGTGCATTGTCTATTAAACGTACGCTTTGCTTTTGCACAGTGTATAGGCTGTCTATATTTGTTTTTGTTCTTGTTCCCCATACGAGTAGGCAGTAGATAAAACGTGAATAAACAAATGCGTAGTATAACTGTTCATTTTTATTGGACGGGGCAATAAATGTCTAACTCTACAGATAAGACCAATCGAGCGCGAGATCTTGGTTCTTACTTCATCTACATAAAGAGAACAGCTTACTTTTCCTTAAAACAATTCGCCAAGGAAATTGTGGGAAACACCACGTTCACCAATTTCGACGTGATATTGACGAGGATTTCTTGTTCAATACATTTATTGCATGGTCTAAATATAATATAAGTAGTTTTTTTGTATTGAATTCTAGCTTATATTTATAAGCAATAACGATACATTTCTGGGCCATGTATTGGTATGGTACTCAATAGCTTGTAGGTTTTTCCCAGAAAAAAATTTATATATTTGAGTCATCAGCGTATATAATTATTTCCCCAGAGAGCGGTACATTAGTCGTGTCGTTTATATACACTACAAATAGAAACGGACCGAGGATAGAGCCCTGCGGGACACCGTACTTTATTTCAGCCGTATTTGACTTCGTGTTATTAACGTCTGTATACTTCAACAGGTTTGATAAATAACTATTTATTAGGCTAAGGGAAATTCCTCTAATCCCACATTTATGAAGTTTTCCAAACAAGTATATAATTATTTGAATCGAACGCTTTTTTAATCAATGAATACTCCTACTGTATTCAGTTGCTGTTCAAAATTAGCAATTATTTCATTTTTTTTAATATTTGCCAAAGCAATTTCTGCCGAATTGTCCTTCTGCAAGCCGTACTGTTGTTCTGATATAATATTTTTAAAGTAGTATAAAAGTCATTCATTGATAACCTGTTCTATAATTTTCAAAAATATTGGTAGAACCGAAATTGGTCAATAATTGTTGAAATCATTTTTATCCCTTCCATTATGTATTACTGATACACTAGCAATTTTTCCTTTACTTGGGAATATACCGGTGCCAAAGACTAGGTAACATATCTGTAGTCTGGTTGGCTAATCAAGTTGGCAACTGATCTTATAGGTCGAGATTTTATGCCATCTACACCGCAAGCATCATATTTTTTTAGTTTTTGTATTAAGTTGCTGAGTTATGATTCCGTAGTTAGAAACATAAGAATTGAACTTTCTGCGCTAGATGTGATGTAACGTTCGTAATCAGTACTTTTCGTAGAATTTCTACTCGATGCACCAGACTCCAAAATGTGTTCGTTAATTTTATCAGCAGCGTAGTCCCAGTGATGGAGATGCCTTCAACAGTAAGCTCCGTAATTCTACATTTTTAGTTATTTGATACAAGGGTGTTAACTGTTGTAACCTGGTTCAGGTGGCAAATATATTTATTTCGAGGAGCCGAAACTAAGCACGTCCGGCCGCCAGGACATACGGTGCCGAACGCCCGAGCTGCCAGCCACGCGAGCCCGTGCACCTGGCTTGATGGTCCCTTCGATGATGATAGCAGGCTGTCTGCTACATCTCTCCGATTACGAAGACTGGAAGCGCTCCGGTGCCATGCGTCTTCGTTGAGGGTACCTTGGAATGCGCTCTAAATTACGGGGTGAACCTCCTGTGCTTGCTGGAGTTGGAAATTCCGTTGGAGACGCAGTGCGTTCCACCGGTGGACTTCTGCTGACCGGAAACAGGAGGCCTTCGGAAGCGTCGGATGTGACTCTGTTCTTTAGGTGGTCAGCATGCACACGGCGAACTTTGAAGTTCTCATCCAGGACCTCGAAAATCACGCTGCCTACCCTTCCTTGAATCACACCCTTAATCCAGTGCTGTTTTCTCAGAGGGTGCTTGATCCAGACTTTTTGGTGAATTGCGAACGAGCGCGAGTTCAAGTGGCAGATCTGTGGAGACCTGGACGGTTTGGCCGAGGGTTTTACCAAATCAAGCACCGTCCTATAGTGTCTCTGGTTCAAAAGTTCGCATGGGGCCTTCCCAGTGGATATATGAGGGGTAATGCGGTATCGCATCAAGAAGTCTTGCAGGCTCTTCCGGCTGTCCTTTCCCTTTGCGCGACGAAGAGCGGTCTTGAACGTCTTCACGAAGTTCTCGGCTTGACCATTTGATTTCGGATGATACGGTGGCGTGAGAAGGTGGTCAATGCCGTTTTGAACCAGAAACGACTCGAATTCGGAACTAATGAACTGAGGTCCATTGTCCGTTACCAACTGTTGTGGAAGACCATGGTGCTGAAATATTTCTTTAAAGGCATCCATGGTCGCTGATGCTTTCGTAGATGTCATCGGTATGACTTCCGGCCATTTGCTAAAAGCATCAATGACGATGAGGTAGTGCTTTTGGTCCAATTCTGCAAAGTCTGCATGAAGGCGATGCCAGGGTGTTCCTGGATCTTCCCAACGATGCAGAGGGACTTGCGGTCGAGTGTCCGATATTGATGCGCACTGTTCGCACTGTTGAGTTTGTTTTTCGATTTCATGGTCCATTCTTGGCCACCAAACATAAGATCGCGCGAGCATCTTCATCTTCGTTTGGCCAATGTGACCCTCATGAAGCAGATCGAGGATATATGGCCTGAACTTGCTAGGAATTACCGTTCGAGCATTCCACAGAATGCAACCGTCGAGCTCGGCAAGTTCTGCTCTTTGCTTGTGGAACGGTTGAATACTTGGGTCAACGATCTTCGTTGGCCATCCTTCCAAGATGTGTGTGCGAACCTGGGAGAGTGTTTTATCCTTGGCTGTCTCCTTGGCGATGTCAGCTGCCCTGATGGGGAGCTTTGCCAGACTTTCGTTGTGGAGTGCGAAGACATCTTCAGACTGCAATTGAATAGAAAACACGCCTTGTGACATCTCTTGGTCAAAGGCTTGATCAGGGCCTTCAGCAAACCGGGACAGACCATCAGCGTTCCCAAACTTTTCGGTTGGAACATACTCGATGGTGTAGGCGTAATTCATTAAAATTAGCGCCCAACGTTGAAGTCTGTTAGCTGAAGTGACTGGAATGCCCTTGGTTGGTCCAAAAATGGTGGTCAAAGGTCGATGATCTGTGCACAAGACAAACTTGCGTCCACAGAGATACTGGTGGAACTTACGTACACCAAAGATGATTGCCAGTGCCTCTTTCTCAATTTGGGCATACTTCCGCTCCGTCTTCGTAAGTGTCTTTGAGGCGTGAGCGATGGGACATTCCCTTCCGTTGATTTTATGGTAGATCACTGCTCCAACTCCCTCTGATGAAGCATCTGCCGCAAGGTAGATCGTCTTGTCAGGGTCGAAGTGGGCAAGAGCTTCGGTTGCTGATAGATGCTGTTTGATCCTGTCAAAAGCGTCCACACAATCGGAGGTCCAGTTCCAGGCAGTGTCCTTTCGTAGAAGGGCGTTTAGTGGTGCGGACATCTCGGCCAAGCTTGGCAGGAACTTACTGTAGTGTTGGATCATCCCCAGAAGAGATCTCAGCTGGCTGACATTTTTGGGCTCAGGCATGTTGAGGATAGCAGAGATCTTCTTAGGGGACGGACTGAACCCTTCACCGTGAACCACTTGTCCGAGATATTCTACTTGCTCTTGAAGAAAGCTGCACTTGCTTTTCTTCAGAGTGAACCCGTATTCTTCGAGGCGCTCGAGGACTCGTTCCAGATTCCGAAGATGATCGGAAGTGTCCTTCCCGGTTACAATGATGTCGTCTAGATAACAAGCCACGCCATCAAGACCTGCAGTGACCTGGTCCATTGTTCGTTGGAACACGGCTGGTGCCGACGCAATTCCAAAAGGCATTCGATGGAATTGAAACAGTCCTTTATGGGTGTTGATTACAAGGGCTTGCTTGGCTTCGTCGTCTAGTTCCATCTGAAGGTACGCTTCGGAGAGATCCAACTTCGTGAATCGATTGCCTCCGTTGAGCTTGGCAAACAGTTCTTCAGGTCGTGGTAGAGGATACTGAGCGATGTCCAGTTGAGGATTTACAGTGACGCTGAAGTCTCCACACACGCGGACTGAACCGTCAGCTTTGGGGACTACCACGATTGGCGTTGCCCATCTGGATACTTCAACTGGTGAAATAACCTTGTTGTTGATCTGTTTCTGCAGATCCTTTTCTACCGCCGCACGTGTCGCGAACGGAATAGGTCTCGGCTTGAAGAAGCGTGGTGTTGCATCAGGCTTGAACTGTAGCTGAACCTTCAGCTTCGTGCAGCAGCCAAGACTGTCGGTGAACACGCGCGAGAATCGCGTGAGCATTGATTCCAGCTTGGCGCGTGTAGTCAGTTCAACGGATCTAACAAACAATCTGTTCAGATCGATCTTGAGCGCATCAATCCACGTTCTTCCAAGCAAGTCGGTGTGTCTCTTCTCTGTCACCACGGCTTCCAACGCAGAGGTCTGTTGGCCTAGTGTGACGTTAAGAACGCACTGTCCCTTGAGCGGAATTGCCTGGTTGTTGAAACAACACAGGTTGCACTCACTTTTCTTGAGTCGCGGGCATCCGAGCTTCTCCCAGGTGTCAATGTTCAGTAGTGTCAGCTTGGAACCAGTGTCCACTTGCAGATCAACGGGGATTCCTTGGACGAGACAGGTGACAAATTCGCCGTCTCTATCGCGAGTAGCGAAAACGTTCGTGACGGTTTTGACGTCCCGTTTCCGGTTTCCTCGTTGTTTGTTGCGGTCGCTGGAGTGGCACATCTTTGCAATATGGCCTTGCTTGCCGCAGCTGTTGCAGGATTCATTCCGATATCGACAAGTAGACTCTACGTGGTTGCTGTTGCCACACCGGAAACACTTGGCTGGGGTAGAAGCAGGATGCTTTACTTTGTCGACGTGCAGCGCATTTTGGTCAGGACGATTCAACTGGAGGGACTCCGTTTCAGCCCTGAGATAGGACTCAGCCAGCCGCAGTGCAGTGTCTAGCGTTAAGTCCTTCTCCATTACCAAACGTGCCCGGATGCGTGAATCGTGAAGGCCAACAATGAATGCCGTCAAGAGTGAACAGTTCCTGGCGTTGGTCTCCGTCTCATATTCGCAAGTTGCAATAATTTTATTTATTTATTTTTATTTATTTATGTATACTGCGACCTCAGTCGAGGTCATTGCAGGAGTGGATTACACAACTAAAAACATGAGTAGAGAGAACAATAAACGAGAACATATTCAACAACATAATGATTCGCCAGAAACACCAAACATCAAAGGAAGTCAACTTTCGCGAGTTTTATAACAAAGTCGTCGTACTGGAGCATACGCGTAGCACCGTCAATACTATTCCACAGCTCAACAGTGCGCGGAAAAAAGGAATTTTTGAAACAGTTTACGCGAGAACGAAAGGGTACAATATTTAAGGGATGGGAACGCCTAGTGCGCGAAATATCTGAGAAGGAAATATACTTCATACATTCAATGCCACTTACATTATTAACAATTCTATGTAACAACTTCAATCGCTCGATAGTTCGCCTTAACGATAAAGATTCTAGCCCTAATGTTGGCAAAGCGGATGAAGGTGAAAAGTGTCGATCATATCGATTGGAGATAAATCGGATAGCCTTAGCCTGAACAGAGTCAATGAGATTAATGTCCTTTTTTAAATGAACGTCCCAGACCACTGAACCGTACTCCAAAATCGGCCTCACGAGAGTTTTAAAAGCGGTTAATTTTACCTCTTTAGACGAATTTTTTAACGTGCGTTTAACATAGCCCAATTTTCTGAGGGCGCGGGAGCAAATATAGTCGACGTGCCTATCCCATTTAAGGTTGGAAGTAAAAATAATACCTAAATATTTGAAGTCGCTTACCTCCCTTAGTACTATTTCATCAATGCCATAGCTAAAAACGAAAGGTGATTTCTTATTCGTAAATTTCATAAACACAGATTTTTCAAAGTTTATTTCCATTTGCCATTGCTTGGTCCAATTGAAGAAGCGTGCGAAGGATTCATTAAGTAACAACTGGTCATTAGCCGAATGAATATCGTTATATAGGACGCAGTCATCGGCGTAAAGACGAACTTTAACGGGAATGTTATCTACAATATCATTAATATACAGGAGAAATAAAAGGGGCCCTAATACGGATCCTTGCGGAACACCTGAACTAACCGTAGCTTCTGATGAATTAGCATTCCCATATGAAACAAACTGTGACCGGTCTTTTAAATAATCAGTGATCCAGTCGAGTAAAAGGGGATTTTTAAGTATGACCTTTAACTTCAACAGTAGTTTGGAATGAGAAACTTTATCGAATGCCTTCGAATAATCTATGAATATGGCATCAACCTGTCCTTTATTGTTTAAAGTCGTGGCGATATCATGAGTGAATTCCAGTAGTTGCGTGATGGTTGAAAAATGACGACGGAAACCGTGTTGCTGAGGGCAGATAATTGAATTGCATTCGAGGTATTCGGAAACATGGGAGTAGACTATATGCTCGAGGAGCTTACTACAGGTAGAGGTCAATGAAATAGGTCTGTAATTGAGAAGGCTCTGTTTGTTTCCAGATTTAAAGATGGGGACAACTCTGGCTGATTTCCAAAGTTTAGGAACTCTTCCAGAAGAAGAGACTTCTCGAAGATTAAGGCCAAGTATCTCGATGTCCAAAGAGAGTAACGGCGAAGAAATGAATTAGGAACACCATCGGGACCTGCGCTTTTTTTGCAGTCAATGTTTAGGAGCAAATGGAGGACGCCAGAAGTACTGATGGGAATGTTTTCTAACGACGAACACGGGAGATTGAAAGAAAAGGAAGGTTCACAACCGTTATCTTCAGTGAATACGGACTGAAAATGTGCATTAAAGCCATTCGAAATGTCTACGGGATCAGTGACACATTCATCTTCAATAATAAAACTGCGGGAAATGTCATTTTTAGGAAGGATCGACCTCCAAAACTTAGCCGGATTTGACTTCATAAAGTTAGTCAATGTAACGTTGAAATAAGTATATTTAGCAGCTGTCATTGTTTCCACTAATCTATTTTTTAGGCTTTCAAACCGTTTGACGTCCGAAGGACTATCACTAAGTTTTAATTTCCGATTTCTTTTTAGTCTGCGGGTTAATTGCAATACCTCTCTAGTAATCCATGGCTGGGCTTGATTTGTCTTTTTATATTTGACTGGTACAAATCGTTTAATACAATCATTTACTAATGAGCAAAATTTGCTAAGCAACACATCAACATTATAGTCACGGCTAAAGGTCTCGAAATCATCAAAGCCAAAACTAAGTTCGTCAAGAATTGACTCGTCATTAGCTCTGTTAAAGTCTAAAACAGTAACAATCTCGGGTTTTACGTGTAAGGCACGAATATTAAGTGTCACAACAACAGCTCTGTGGTCTGAAATACCATCAACCACTTTGCACTCATAACCAGATTTGGCAATGCTGTTACTAAGAAAAACTAGGTCAAGCGTTGAGTTATCTCTAGTACATTCACTAACAACTTGATCTAAATCGAATGACACTGCAGTATCAACAAGTGCATCACATATAATTTTATCACGACTACCAACTATCAACGTTTTCCAATTTACGTCAGGTGTGTTAAAATCTCCAGTCAGAATGAATTTACCACCACCAAAGTTATGCTTTAAAATGTAATCGTGAATATCAAAAATAACCTGAGGGGAAGTACCCGGAGCTCTATAAACTGCCCCAATAACAAGAACAAATTTATCGATATAAACTTTACACCAGAGTGACTCAGTGTTGGGTAAGCCAGGAAGAACAGAGAATCTAACATCAGACCTAAAAATAAAGCAACACCACCACCCCTACCACATGACCTATCGCAACGCACAACAATGTAGTTAGGTGGAGTAAATTCGCAGTCAAGAACTGAGTCATGCAACCACGTTTCAGTGACACAAATCACATGAGGGTAATATGCAGTTGCAATACCAGCAAATTCAGTGGACTTTGGGAGAATGCTCCTGGCATTAAGATTCAATAAAGTAAACGAGTTTTCATGAGGAAGTCAATTAGAATTATCCGGAAGGCGAGGGGGATTGACCCTTACAAGGCAGTTGTTAGACACATCCCACGTATAGCGAGTATTATTGACAAGTGCATAATCATAGCGCAAAACCACCTTCGCACCGTTCTGTCTAAAATCAGCCGTACCACGCCATAGCTGACTGCGAATATTTCGCACGCGAAGGGAAAAATCTTCGTTGATGAACATACGAGTGCCCTTAAGTCTTGGGGCGTTTTTAAGGATTAATATTTTTTCTCTATGGTCTATCACTTTAAAAATTACGGGTCTGATCTTACCATCTATGCGTGAACCAAGACGGTGGCAACGTTCGATGCCATCGCAGGAAATAGAAAGCTTGGAAAACAAGAGATCAGTGACAGCCTGAAGCAGTGACGCCGATGATTCATTCTCAGCTTCTTGTAAACCATAAATAATCAGATTGTTCCTCCTAGAGCGATTTTCTAAGTCATCATTTTTATCAGCTAATTCGGCAAGTCTATGATCGAGCCTGGCGATTTTATCTTCAAGAGACTGTACCCTTTTGTCGAGCCCAGACAGCCGTGATAACTCAGATTCAATGGCGACACAACGTGATTCAATGCCCACAATCTGAGATTGCAGGGTCGCTTGACTGTTTTTTATTAGGGTTACATCAGCAGCTATTTGCGCTTGCCCATCAAGGAGCTGTTTGAGAAGAACCTGAGTATCCGGGCCGGGGTTCGATTCATCGGCATGTGATAAAAATATAGAGCCCACATCTATTACGCAGCTTCACGATGAAGCGACAAACATGAGCAGCTCGCTGATTCTCTAGTAGTGTCGGTTGTGGCAGAGCTTAAGCTCGCCGCGATGCATGTTCTATTTTGACATGTGGCACATTTATCAGTTATTTTAACACTCGCCAATCTAAACCTGTATGTTTTTGGTTTGGGCTACTTTTAAATTTCTTTCTTTTTTTCTTGTTTTGTTTTGTTTAGAATTCGTGCATTTTAGTAGGTACTTTATAGCTAATTAGCCCCTTGTAGAGCTGTAGTTACAATATTTAATGGATGGTCTCCCCAAACTTCGATGTTACTTGCATTCTCTAGCTTCTTTTCTAAAGTTGTGAAATAAACTATAACATATGGCAGTCAGCACTGAAACCCAATAGGGTGTTCACACTAATTTATCTATAAAAATGTTCCTAACATATTGTATGCCACTTGGACAAATGCAGATGTTAAGAAAATGCATTCATCCCACCTCTCAATCTAGTCTATATAGAGCTATGTATTTCACCGCTATGGGCAGAGGCCAGCTCATTTGCTACTGTTTGGAAGGTGGAGGGATGATGTGCAGGGAAGCTAAACTCTGTCCCTCTCTCTCATATTGCCTGCTATAATTGTTCCAAAAGTCAGGGAGGAGGGGGGGGAACTGCCCCCTCCCCTTTCCCCCTTCTTTCGATAAAGTGCAAACTTGGGGATCCCGTAAATAAATGCAACTCCTTATGGCTGCCATTGCATACAAAGGGAAAAAAATAGAGAGAGGGATGTGGTTTGTCTTTATCTTAGGTGTGCATATCAGAAGGGATACGAACGGTTTTGGATGGTTGTGGCTGAGCGAGCTAGCAATGAGTGCTGCCTTAGTGTTCGGTTGGGACTCTTGTTCAATCGGCAAGAAAGCGAGTCCCAGCCAACTATTGGAGCGCATCCTATGAATGGCCCCTGGAATTTTCGCAAATGGTTCATTGTCTCGCAAATGAGTGCACTGGTATTAACTAAGGGCACTTAGCGAGCTGTTTCCTCTCTTTTAATATTGCTGACTCTACATTTAAGCATTCATTCTTCACAGGAGGAGGGACACGACCGATCGACCTATCCGGTGATGCGAATCGACGAAGAGGACTCAAGTGCCATAACTGTGGTCTTGGAGGACCACTCCTTTGAAGTGACGGATATTGTGGCTGGTGCGGCGCTCGTTCTTGCACTGCACGGAGTCCACGACCTTTCTTACCGTCAAAAAGCAAGCCAGTCACTCGCGGTGATTGGGCACTTCATTGGTTTGAAGTACAAAATAAAGTCCGTCTTGGCTTTAGACTTGATCACAAAGTTAAAAACTTGTTAGCCAGAGGAACTTTGTTTGCCAGTTTTGCCTTTTTTGCCATGTGGTGAAATAAAATCTTGGTTTAATGAACTCTATTCTACTGTTTTCTTTCTATGCTGACTTTTTATGAGAACCTATTGCCTCTGTGCAGGCTCATGCTATATATTTCATGTCGTTTTATAGCTGCAGTTCCACATTTGCTATGCAACCATCTCCTTGTGAACATGTACATAGCCGCTTTTAGATTTTAGGGCTACTGTTCATGGCAAAATACTTGAGTTGTCCCTAGTTGTATGCAACAACTCATACAATAAGGACAAAAGTATTCCAAATTACAGCGAAACCAAGGGAGGTATTGACATTCCATAAAATAATTGCAAAAGAAAAGTACAGTGGTCGCACTTCAACAGGCTAGAAATGTCGCTTGCCAGAAGAGTTTTTTTAATTTTTTTCCAGCAAGCTTTTTCCCAACAAAGCCAGTTTTACACTTCCGTTCTTCTAATTCTGTTTTCAAGAGTTTCCGTTACTTTTCACTGGGTTAAATTACACTCAACAACACACTAAAAACAATATTTAACAGTATAATTGAGCGGAGTTTGTGTGACCCCTTCCTGAAGAGGGTGCTAATTCTTTTATACAGAGTTTAGGCAACACATCAAATTGGGCTGTATTTACTGTACACAATTCTTTCTGTAGAGTAATTACAGCCCCATTCCAAGTGTTACCTGAATTCTGTATTAAAGCGTTAAGTACTCTCTAAGGAGGGGTCATACAAACTGCTCAAGTGTGCTGTTATGTGACATTAACTCTTGCTGGAGAGCATAGTTAACTCTTTCTGGAGAGCATGCTTAACTCTTAAATGCAGAGTTCAGGCAACACTTCTAATGGAGTTTTAGTTACTCTCCACAAACAAGTGAATTCAACTCTTCCGGGAGAATATGTTTAACTCTTGCATACAGAGCTTAGGCAACACTTCTAATGGAGTTGTAGTTACTCTAGACGATGGAGTGAGGGTAACTCTTCCTGGCGAGTACCCGTAACTCTTGAATACAGAGTATAGGCAACATTCTGATAGAGTTGTAGTTACTCTACACGAAGGAATGAACGTAACTCTCCCTGGAGAGCATCCTTCACTCGTCAACAAGGAGTTTCGGCAACACTTCTGATAGAGTTACAGGCACTCTACACAAAGGAGTGAAATTTACTCTCATTAAAGAGTTTAGGAAACACTTCTCATGGAGTTAGAGTTACTCTACACAAAGGAGTGAAGTTAACTCTTACACTTACACATCAAAAGAGTAACCCTGACTCTCTCAAAAGTGTTGGAGTTACTCTCTATAGAAGAGTTAAGTGAACACTTGTATGAGAGAGTTAAACATACACTTGCCTCCGAAGAGTTAAAGTTACTCTTTAAAAGAGTGGATTCTGTGACAAGCCACTTACACTCCAAAAAGAGTTAAATCGACACTTTATTTTTTTAGAGTGTACTTTAAAACAGAAACCCTCTTTTGGGCAATCTAGGCCGCCCCTTCGGAGACGATGCACGCGTAGTGAAAAGTGCCGCCGACAGATGGCGTACACCGCGTCGAGGGAGCGCCATCCAATTCGGGTTTTGATTCCGCAAAAGAACTCGAATCGGCCGGCGCTCGTCCGACGCGGCGTATGCTATCTGTTGGCAGCACTTCTTACTACGCGTGCATCGTCAGCGAAGTGGCGGCGTAAATTGCCCAGCACAGGCTTCCGTTTTTGATTGTTTTCACTGTAACCTTCCACCACCTGCTTGCACCTTTGTAATAAATTGCAGCGCGATACGTTGGGAAACCGATCTTCGCGGGCCGTCTAAAGTGTCCTAAAAACGTTAGTTTGCACGTTGTATATTGTTCTTTTGATCGTAGCGCTTTTGCATCGTTGCCTTGAAGTCTTCCGTTTTCACCAATCTTACCTTCGCGTAAAGGGTGTTCTAAGTAAAGTTTTCATGGAACAATAAAATAGACGCTGCAAGGGCCTATAATAGGTGACAGTTTAAGAAGGTCATATACGCTGCGCCTGGCGTGCGGGTTTTTCTGCCTTAGATAACAATTTGTCGCATGCGCAGTGGTCAACGCCCGACGGAAGGCAGCGCTGGAGACAGAGCAACTACTAGGTGGTTAACCCGTCACCGTCTGTGAGACGCTGCGTTCGTGCAAAACCCACTCCAGAATCAAACAAAAAACGTTTCACCATTCTCTTACAGACGACGCTGACACGGCATTCACGGGACCAGTGTTACGACCCGAAGTTTCTGGAAATACCTGACCAGTGAGAAGGGCCGTCGACTGATATACATCGCCTTCGTTGTCATCTTTAAAAACTGATGGACAAAAAGGGGCACGTTGGTGAGAAACAGCGTCCGCATAGCACTGAAAACTACGAGCACGCCATAAAAAAATGTCTATGCAGGTGTAATATAAACATATTTCTTTTAGCGGAACTTAGTATCCGCAAAAGTGCCCCATTGTACCTATCTACGTCTATACGGTTGACAGGACCAGACACGTGGGAAGTCCCTTTCGAACGTGCATCCTCCAGCTTGCGAGTAGTTGCCTTCCGTCATGCTCTTACTGAGCGTGCGTGCTCGACGCTCACGATACGCCAAAGTATTATTGAAGGAAAGTATATAGCTTGTACTGAAGGCAGTACAAGTAAAAACCCTCCCTGCCGTTCTTATACTCACATCGACAATAGAGAGTTACGAGGTTTACCGCTTTCAGGTCACCCACTTTTTTCTTTTTCTTAAAAATATGCAGAGTATAGCTTTTCCTGCGGACGCCTGAAGGCACTGGCGCCTGACGCACGACGAGCGCAAGTTCTCAGCCTGTTCTCGAGGGTGAAGAGAATGATATACGAGATCGCTCGAAAGGCCGAGAATACATTGCCTCCATCAAATTAGAGGCGTCTCATAAAACTCTCACAGCGCGTCACGCGATGAGTAATAACCAGGCAGAATAATAGGCCCTGCCGCTTTAAATGCGTCGAGAAACGCCATAAAATGCCCGGGACGTACAGTATAGGCGACCTAAAAAGCCGTTAGCTTGAAAGACTTGGTCACAGTGAAATATGGACCCGTTTGGCGACGCTTAGAATGGCTGCGATGGCCGTATAGAAAATTGTGGCAGTCATATATGAACGAACAAAGATTGAAAGGAATAGAGTACATAACAAAAGACGGAATCTTTTTTTGTCCGTTTTAGCGCGGGTGTCTTACACGCACGGCAGTCGTTCGCGCCACTAGAATCATAATATGATGGGGAGTTTGTCGCAGACGCTTGGTGACAGGCTGTGTACTTATATAAAAAGGCGCCAAAGGGAACTTCCGGTTTCAACTTCAATATAACAAATTAAGTAGTTTAAACGTACTAAAATACACTGCTTGTTCTCTTAAACACGTACTCACAATGCTCGTATACAGTAGCCTCGTTCGGTATACCTGAACCTCCTGCGCCGGTACAGAAAACTGTACTGCAGTCTACTTCCTCTAGGTGTATTGAGATACAACCGGAGGTACACCGCCCTACACTTTTCTGCACCGCTGTAGGAAGTGCAGGTAAATCGAACGAACCTATCATACGAAAGACACAGTGCTCGCGGCGGACATGATGAAAGATATATCAGCGGACACGCCTCAACCATGTTCGAATCATGTTTTCTTCAAACATACGCACGCTTCCAACATGCCTGCAGACCGTTTTCGTACGACCAATGGACAGCACCGCAATGCGGAGCGCAAGTTTGTCTGCTTCTTTTGCAGGGGTTGTGGTGACGTTCAGAACGCCGAGCTCTGATTGGCTCCGATTGGAAGGATAGTGGGTAGACCTCAAGGCAGCTTGCTTTGAGGTCTATACCCACTATCCTTCAATCAGAGCCAATCAGAGCTCGGCGTTTTGACGTCGCCACAACCCCTGCAAAAGAAGCAGACGAACTTGCTGCTCCGCATACAAACAAGAGAGACACCTCCGATAGTGTCGGCAGACTGCGTTTTGTGCTACTACGATGTATTTTCAGTTCATACATGTGTATGCTTCCAACATGTCTGGAGAGAGTTTTTGTATCGCCAATGGACAGTATCGCAAATAAAAAAAAAGAAGAAACGAGCCACGGATGTTGACTGCAGACTTCTTTTATACAACGTACTTGCAGTGTTACCGCGGCTTTAGACAAAGAAGTTCTAAAATGAACGCTGTAGACATGGCATGCAGTTCTCGACCGCCCTGTCGTTATCGTTGTTTTCTGATTTCAAGACGCTTACATTAACGAGAAACACTTTCATGATGATGACGGGTCACCGCATGCCGGGAGTGCTTAATTGCGAGTGGGCCCAAAATTCGACGCCACAATATGGCGGAGGCTATAGATATCACATCCTAGTTGCCTGACTTTCAGCTGTGGTTGCTAGACTTTCGGCAAGTTCAATAGAATTCCAAACTCTCCCAGTTTATAAGGGCTCTGGGGCGCGCTGCAGAGAGCCTGTATTACAGAGAGATTCCAACTGTCCGATCGGGGTCATGTGATTTAGGGGGTCCACACTAGCAACACGAATCGCGAAGAGGTACCCAAAGAATTGATTGTCTGTGAACGTCTCCTCCATTTCGACTGCTTTCCTCCTCGCCAAAGAAAAACACAGCGCATGCGCAGTTCCTATTTAATCTCCACAAGAGCCACAGGAGGCGCCGGCCATTGAGTTCCAAACGCGTCCCATGGTTTGGGATGGACTCTCTCTGCAATCGAGGCTCTCCAGCGGTAAGTTAAGCAGACAGCCTTTCGAAACGTTTCAATATGCCGGCGTGAGTCTCTCTAATGGAAAAATTTGGAATGTGCGAGAATTTAGTAATTAAGAAAATAACGTGAATAGGAAAAAATTGCGGTGGCTTAGCTCGGCTTTGCCAGGATATACGTAGCGTGAGCTTATGCGCACAAAATGAGAGGCGCTATCAAGCGGCTCCGGTGCAGCGCAAGACTTGGCTACTGCGCAACGGAGGCGGACAGCTGGGCACGCGGCGGCGCCAGTGCGTCTGCCGCGGCTATGACGTCACTCCTCTGGAATGCGCAGACCGGCGAGGCGCGCGTGGTAGCGGCGGAGCGCGCGGCGGCGGCGGCTCGGGCGCGTCAGCTGTGCGCCGTGTGACGTCACTGCTCCTCGCGCATGCGCAGACCGGCGAGGCGCGCAGCGGCGAGCGTAGCGGCGTCTCCGGCGCGCCAGCTGTGCGCCGTGTGACGTCACTGCTCCTCGCGCTTGCGCAGCACAGAGCACGGCTCATTATGCGAGCCACACGAAACTGCTCAACATCGGCCAGTGTAGCTCACGCTACAAAAAAAGCAATTTAAATACTTCGTGGCCCCCATTTTTGGTACGGAGATGATCGGTTGAGGAGCCGTTTATTCTCGAATGTCGCATTGCGCCATCTGTCGGAAATATATATAACTAGGCGAGCAGGGTCATTTTATCGCCTGCAAATGCTGGCGTAGATTTCCCAATACAGGTTTCCTTCTTTTTGTTTATTTTTTTAACGATGTTTTCACTCTAAGCTTTCACTCCCAAGCCGCACCTCTGTAGTAAATCGACAGTGCGATATGTTGGGAAATCAATTTTTTCGGACCTTCTAAATTGCGTTCTAAGCGATAGTGTACTTTCATGCTTATATATCTACTCATCAAATATTTTGTCAGTACTTAAAAAATACATAAAAATAACAAAAAGCAAAACATAAAAAAACGAAAATTAATTCCTTGTTTTAAAAACGCACGCTATATTTGAAGGACACACGAAAAATTACACTTTTTAAATTTATTTTTAGTACGTAGAAACAAGTAAAAGAAACTTCATATCGTCTGGAAAACAATTTGTCGCAATGTGCTGATGTCTACGAGATGTAATACTTCAGACTAGGAAACTAATCAAGATATTTGGGCGAAATTCTTCGCAGACGCATATCTGGCAATGTTCACACACTTCTGGGCTATTACTTGTAAACGTAGGTTTAAAGATTATTTTAATATATAAGGCTTATATTAGCCTAAAGGCATTGGGCTTTGTCCGCCTCCTTTGGGATTTGATTTCTTTCAAACTAAATATATCTTAATTATCAATTGAGTATTGCTATATTTCGCCCCAGCATATAAAAGTATAAAAATTAATAAATAGAACCGGTGAATCTGGGATTCATATCACTCTTTTGTTCTCTCTGCTTCTAAAGTTCAAAGTTGACAATGGGTTCTGTGTCTTCTCGTGTTGGCAACCTCCGGGTTTACATTCGTTCTGTACACGATTCTATAAGGTTTCAACCAACGAACCTTATCGTGTTCTCTGGGTGAACGACATTCCCAGCTGTAGAGTTCGACTGACGTGTTCAGCGATTAACGTCGCTATACTGTCGTACTCTTCAGTTGTTTTTGTGGTTGCCCATCTGTCTTTGTCGCAATAGACAATAATCAGGTTAGATTTAAAACAAGAGCTGTTCAAACGGTGTTACACGTTCCTCAAAAGTAACGAAATACCTCTACTCGTTACTTGGGCTTGAAAGTAACTAAGTACGTTACTCGTTCCTTTTCTTTAAAAAAATGAAAGCCGTTTACAACTCCCTGTAACGCCGAATTGGAGCGCAGCTCTTGAGGAGGAGGAGGGAAGGGTACTGAGGGGAGGGTATACCCCTCCTTTCTCCTCCTCCCCTCACGGGGGTCACGTGACCTCGCGGGGGGGGGGGGGTCACGTGATCTGGGGGGTCACGTGACCTGTGGGAGGTCACATGACCTTGGGGGTCACGTGACCTGTAGGGAGGTCACGTGACCTCTGGAGGTCACGTGACCTACGATTACGCCGACGCTGACGCCGCTCAAGCCGGAAACGCGCGCCTAGAGCTGCGCTCTAAAAGTAACTAGGTACGTTACTTGTTAGCGAAACAGTAACTTGGTAGAAGTAACTCGTACTAGACAGGCGTTACGCACATGTCTGGTTAGGCACCAGGCCGCGTGGCCGCTCGTTCTGGCTCCGAGTTGAGGGGATGAACGATGCTCATGTTTCTCGAATTTATTTGACGACTGCCATTGCTTACAAAGAAAATGACTAAGGCAATTTTATTCGGTTATTAACGTTAGGGAGTGATTCTGGGTAATATTTGGCGAAAGTCGAAAAATCGTTTCATAGCACCTTTCAAGAGGTTTACCTCATACTTCCACGTCAGGAAAGTGTGAGCGAGCCCCTTTAATCTGACGCCGTTAATCCAGGAGTGAGGAGCGCGATTCTCACACCACGGTAGCCACCATCGCTGAAAGTTACGAAGTGGGTTTTAGTTAAACGACTCGTTCTCGCGTAGCTTAACATAATCAAAATTAAACATGCACAACATGGCAAGGCATTAAGTTGGGCTAGTTGGTGTACAATAACTAAACAGTAAAGCAGCGCTTGAAAGTCGAAGGACACAAGGAAGCGCCTTTTGTGTGTACGTTACTTTCTCGTTTCCTTTGTCATTTAACGCCGCTTTACCGTTTGATTATTATGAAATAAGAAGATGAAACAAAAACTCAATTCCAGCTCTGAAAGTAGAAAAAAGAAACAAAAGCAATCGATTTACAACTTAGACATATTTAATGCGCATACAGCGTTTTAATTGTTCTAATAAAAATAAATCGATAAATAGCCTGTCAATTTACGAGTAATGTCGGGAGACACATAAATCATACGACGTTTCGTGCTGCGTTGTTTACGTACGAGATTTTCTGAGCACAGGAGTCGCGCTAAACTTCGATAAATTTAGCCTATCTACGTCCCAAAGTTTCCCCGCTAAATTTGACAAGATACATTAGAGTTTCGAGTTACACATTTTAAAATCATATATATTATATTTATTTGTATGAATGTCAGTCGTTGATGCTATGAAGCGTAAAAACGAGATTTTTTTTTTCGTACGTCTCCAATGGTAAGCTTTGTTAGCTTTGGTTTATTTTTCAGCAGTCCCTAAGGTTCAGACCGCCGGTCCCAATACTCGAGAGCCGATTGCGACTCATCGATTGGATAAGAGCACCGGATCCTCACCCAGTTTGCGCCCAGGCAAGTCATTAAGTGCGTTGGCGGAAATTCCTGTTTGCGTTCGTGACCGATCAAATCAGTGACGGAAATCGCCGAGCGTTGACGATGCCCTCAGCACCGCACCTTCACTTAGCATTGTCAACCCAGACAGATGACTGTGATGAACACGGGCGGCGGCAAACCGGGGAAAGCTTTTCAGGCCGCAAGTTAAGGGATTGTCCGGCGATATCCGGAAGTTACTAAGTTCTTGCGTCTGGTAACGGAGAATGGACTATAAATATAGTCCAGTGCGACATTTATTTCAATAAAGGAGGCCCCCATATTGCTTAAATCAGTTATGAACATCAATACGAAACTTCACGCAGAATTTCGCAAGTATGCATGGCTGGTCGTGTCGGGACGTCACATCAGGCATGGTAACGTCAGAGTCGCGGGAGTTGACTTATTCCCGGTTTTGATTCAACATGATTTATGGTACGTAAAAAGATCAACGTCGAAGAATCCGCCTTCCCTCAATACCGTAAATCTCGTCTTTCTGCGAACAAACTTATTTTACTGAGACGGCAGTCAAAAGCTGAGGTGGCTCTCTTTGCCTCATGTTACGCCATAGCTTCCTTCCACTGTTGCCAACGAAAACAATGTGTTTTCGCAGGTGCATTCTGTGCAGTTGGGCTCTGTTTAAAATTGGATTATTTGCGCAGCGGAGCGATTAAAAATTTGGATATTGTGCGGATGATGTTTCTAAAAGCAAGGACAATATTAATTAATTGTTTTCTGAAAGACAAGATTTTACCGCAAATTCCCTTTAAGAATGCTAAAGGATCAGACGTGTGACGTCAAAAACATCCCAGAAGCAGAAAAACCCGTTTGGAAAGCCTTGAGTCGCAGTTACTCGAAACCTGACATAACGTTATAACTTATAACGCTACGCTGCAGAAATAATTTTGTTATTTTCGGTGTCCTTCAAAAAAATTTTGCGTTTTAGATTATACAAACACAAAAATCCCCCCCCCCCATAAATATTAACGGCGAATATGTTAAAGAAGACTATCCAGAAAAGGATCGACGAAGAAACGACATGAGAAAGTGACGTGAAAAGGCGACGTGAAAGAAACCGTACGGCATGTTGCTGGGCAATTGTGTTGCATACGTTAAAAAAACATTAACCCCCCCCCCCCACACACAAAAAAAAGAAGTTGTTAGGCGATTTATAATGGTGTCAGAAGAGTACCCAATACTCAATCAATATTTTGCTGCAGTGCCATGTATACTTTTAATAAAGTAAAAACCGCAACTGCTCGAGACCGAAACGGAAACTGAACTGGGGAGGAAGAAGAAATATAGAGGAGGAGAAATTTACCGGAAATCCCGTGGCTGTGCAGCTTTCTTTTTTTTCTATTAACGCATTTGCAACAGCTTAAGAGCCAGAAAAAAATGGGCGTCTTATTTTCAGTGTACTATTAGTACTGACGTGTGTGCCTTCGATGACCCACGACTTTGATTATCTTTAGTGGTTGTGTCTAAACCGTAGAAAACGGCTCGTGACGACGGAGAAGAGAGTGAGCGTGACTCTCTTTAGATACGTGGACAATTTGTTTTGTATGTTTTCCGGTGAATGAAATGACAAACATGGTACGCACAAAGGTCACGAAGAAGTTCAAGGAAACGCACAGAGAACTGGAATCACCCGAAAGACGTAGCCTACAGTTCTTGGCCATCAACATGACATTTGGGGACAGACACATATGCTGGATGTGCAAAAGGAAAGAGGAGACAGGAATTCTGCCGTACGACTTAAGACACCCCAAGTTAATGAAGAGGAGCGTCGCCTCAGGATGCGTCTGGCAAGCCATGCGAAAATCGTGCTCCCTCAGAGTGTCGGATGGCCTACGAATGCAGATAAGTAGATTACAAGCAAGCAGTTACATAAAACCACTAATGGTGGCTAAAGCAGAAAAATGCGTAAATACACTTACAGGCGAAGGTAAAACCAAGGAAAAATATGTAGATTAAAAACCAGTTGTCGTGTGCCATACATTCACAATTTTTCGAACAGGATAAAAATAGATCGCCGAACGACACTAATGTAGAGTGGCCGTATCTGCTTCTTTCATGCTAAAAGATTCTGTAAAAAAGTGAACAAACCGAAAAACACAAATGTAAGTTCGTCGAATGTATCGAACGAGTGGCATGCAAAATACCACTGACGTGTGAGAATCATACATCGGACAGACGGCGAGACGTCTAAACGAGAGAGCAAGAAAGCACAAATACGCAAGCGGGTAGCGGGCAGCTGTAACCTTGCAGCAGAGTGCAGGCTGCATCTGCGAAGCTCTATACTTGGGCTTAGAGCACCGGCTCTCCGTTCCCCGATCTGCTAGTGGGCGCCGCAATCTTGGTGCTTACTGCAGAGCAGGCGCAAATGTTGATCGTCACAATTCAAAAATGCGACTTCCCTCTCAGCTCTAGACACGGTGCTAGGGAGCTCACGTGTTGTTGTTTTGCTCCGTCACGAACTTTTTAAACATTTATGCAGCACGAAAATACGTTTCCTGCGATTTCAGATAAATCTTCAGATAACTGCCAACCATGAATTAAGCACCGACCAGGCTGAACTGTCGTTACTCTGGCTTATTTAGTGGTTCTAGAGCAAACATCAGCTCCAGGGCAACATTACTCCAGGGTACCCACATCATAAACAGACACAACATCGATATCAAATGTCTACAAATGCCAGCAAAGGCATTAATCATCCCAGTTATTTCCATGATTTCTCAGGTACATATTCGTCGTCCGAAACTCCGGCGTTTCTTCTTTTCCTAAAGCACCGGTGTCTACAATTGACCGCGATGACATTAATCGTCAGGTCTTGAACTCTATAAATTATACAGCAAATCTTCGTCTTCCAAAACTCGAGTATAGAGGAGGAAGAAACGGAAAATAAAGAGTCAGTCTGCACTAGGGTGCACTCGAACATTTAGTACACCCTTTCTACTACGTCCATTTTAGTACACCCTATCTGCACATGTACGTCGTGTTCTGTGTACAATGTCGTCTTCTGTAACCTTATAATTTCTGTCATTGTTCAGCATAGATAGGACCATCGTATACACGCTTTGCACACGCGCCAGATTACAGCCGCCATTGCTGACCTTCTCTTGTCTTACCCCGATGCCGAGTGAGTGAAGCGGGCGTTGACGATCTTCAACAAAGGCCGAGGCTGGGGAGGTGGACACAGTAGAATCTTAAACGGCCATAGCCTGTCCTCCTGTGGTCATGATGAAGTGAAGTAAACGTAATAAGAGGAAACAAAAAAATGAAAGCCGTTTACAACTCCCTGTAACGCCGGATTAGAGCGCAGCTCTTGAGGAGGAGGATGGAAGGGTACTGAGGGATAGGTGACTCCTTGATGTCAAGTGACCTCAGGGGGTCACGTGACCTCAGGGAGTCACGTGACATCAGGGGGTCACGTGACATCATGAGGGTCACGTAACCTCAGGGGGTAACCCTCATGACCCTCGTGAGGGTAGCCCTCGTGACCCTCCGTGAGGGTAACCCTCGTGAGCGTAATCCTCGTGAGGGTAACCCTCGTGAGGGTAACCCTAGTAACCCTTGTGAGGGTAACCGTCGTGACCCTTGTGAGGGTAACCCTCGTGACCCTTCGAGGGTAACCCTCGTGACCCTCGTGAGGGTATCTCTCATAACCCTCGTGACCCTCGTGAGGGTAACTCTGTGACCTCGTAGGGTAACCCTTTGAGGGTAACTAACCCTCGTAACCCTCGTGAGGGTTACGAGGCTTACCGGGGTTACTCTCACGAGGGTTACGAGGGTAACTCTCGTGATATTCGTGAGGGTAACCCTCGTGAGAGTAACCGTGACGTCATATGACGTCACAGTTTCAACACTAAATTTAGCCGGAAAATTGACGCCACGTGACCACAACACGAATTCAGTTCCTCCGTTAAGTTTAGCGGGG